>CAUOFW020004203.1:159572-251308 GCA_963454935.2 Ilex paraguariensis
TTTTCACAAAATCACTTTCACACTTGAACTTTCCTTCCCTGAGGAGACGACCTTGGAGTACTAATTCCAAGTAAAACCCGACATTGTAGGATTCTCTCTACGCTTGGGGAACAATTTTGCACACATACATTTTGTTCATTTCGCACACCTGTTTTCCCAATTCTTGCATCGAGCTTGAGTGAAAGTGAAACTCACCCACACACAAAATCCATATACGCATTGAGGGTTCATGTGTGGAAAATTAGGGAATACGACGAAAGCAATCAAGCATTTGTAAATAGTTTAAGCACCAAGTTCGAAGGTGATTGGGACGACATAGGTAAGTCTCGTGAGTTTCATCATGGGTGAAGGTATGTCTTTTCTTATTTGTAAATAGTTTCTTGTAGTTTGTATTTTGTATTATGTTTTCTAATTTTTATGATAATGTGTCAAATGTCCCAAATTTTGAAAATGTGTGAGATTTGTGATGAATATGGGCATAACACTAGTGAGTGCCCATTAAATTATACGGTTCAAGACTTTGCATGTGAAGGATCAATTTCAATATTGGCGCTCGAAAATTTTTACCCCGACCATTATGTTGCAATGAATTATCCAAGTTATGGTTGGAAGAATGAACCTTATAATTTTTCATCCGATCTCACACCACCAAATGAATTTTGCCACTATCCAACATATGAGAACTCAACCGAACAAGCATTGGAAAATACTCTAGGCAAGTTTATGCTTTATCAAATGGAATTCAATGCCCAAATTACAGATGACCTTAATACGTTGACTAATGCTATAATTACTATGCTTGAAGAATAACATCTTGAGCATAGTCAATGTATTGAGGATGATCATCTCAATGGAATGCATGTTGATGTTGAATCTCCCACCACTCTAGATTGTGAAAATTTTACTGACAATATTATCTCACATGAAGCTAATGAGCCCAAGGTCATTTTGTCATCTAAGAGTGGTGTTAAGGTTCACAATTTTCAACTTAGGGAGGGCATTGANATCAGGAGACAACACTTGTCCACTAGGGTAAACCTAGCGGTTCAACGGCTTGTTGCATAAGCTAAATGCAACTGGATGACCAACAAAAAAGGTATTAGGAATAGATTTACCTTTCACTATCATTGTATTACTAGAGACTAGCAATATTTAGGTTGGGGGGGTGATTCGTGCGTAAAGTTAACAAATTTTACTATGCCTTTTTAGACTAATTGTGCTTTGATAGAGTTTAAGTAGTGACATTTTAGGTCCTAAAGTGAACAAAGGCCTAAGAACAATAAAAATCACACTTGAATGTAACATCAGCACAAAAGGGAGCAAAAATGCAGAAGGTTGGAACAAAACAAGGACATTCAAATGTCAACCCATGTTCGAACGTCATCTGAAACCCTGCCAAGACTAGCTGCTGAGACATGACATGTTGTAGTCAACAAAAAGAGAAGAACCAGAAGCACTTGAGTACAACGTTCGAACGTTGTGTTGAGTGACTAAGGAGTTGTTGAGTGTACAGTCAATGATGTCAAGGCGTGTAGAAATGACTAAGTCAGAGACCAAGTTAGTGACCATAGGCCACTTGAATGGAACAAAGTAATGACGTTCAAACGCCTTCAAAGCAAAGGTAGACTTGACGTTCGAACGCCAAATAATGTTCGAATGTCCCCCTGCAAACTGCCTGCAGAATAGTTGACTCCCATGGGCGACAAACACTATTCACTCATCCTCACCTATCTCCTACCCCCATCCCCTTCCTTACCTATAAATACTCCCTTGTTGGGAGCTTAAAAGTCATTCTTCCTCTTGTAGAGTAAATGGGGGAGCAATCTTTATTCTTGTAAAGTAAGAGTGTTTGGTAATCTAGTTCTTGAATATTTAATGTTTATGCTTTCATTTTCCATTTATATCAACCATGTTGGAGGCTTAGACTCCCCTTGTAGTTGAAGTCTTTCATTTACTTATGCTAAGTCTTTACATTCATGTTGTGACAACCATGATGGAGGCTTAGACTCCCCTTGTAGTTGTACTTGCTTTTACTTACAAAGTATCAAGAGAGGTAGTTCATCTTTTGGTTGTGGTGGAAACCCTCCTAAAGCAACTAGCTTTCTTCTACTTTTATTGTTCATGTATTTCACTTCCATTGCTTGAGCATCATTCTTTCTTAGAAGAGTGAAACTCTTCCACTTTTCTAGAGCTTTACCAAAACCGTGAAGGGTGGAAAGTGATTCACTTATTCTTCATTGAAGAAAAGCTCTTTGTTTAGTTTGCTTTACTTAGTAGCGTCTCTACTTAGAGGGATGAGTAGCACTCACTTTCTAGCTTTGCCCAAGCCATGAAAAGTGAGTAGTTCCTCATTCACTCTTTAGTAAGAGGTGATGAATATGTAAAGATTATCCAAAAGTTATGTTTGTGCAACCCTTCATGCTTTACTGCTTTATACTCCACCTATTCATCGGACGATTGAATGCACCTAGTAAAGTTGAGGTACTTTGTATAACCAAAACTCCATCTATGATATGGATGACTCTTGCATAGAAAGATTCGATGGTTCAATGAGAGTACCCCGGTTAGCTCTTCATGACAACCTTTTAGTCCCCACTGTCGTTGAACTTTATTCAAAGAATGGATCATTAATGCCATGGTTGGATGCCATGTAGAAACAGTTGCTTGTTTGTAGACGAGTTAAGTCTCGGCACAGACAATTCTTGTAAACTTCTAGAAAGGCATCGGAACCATGTGCTTAATGCTCGTAGTCCATCTTTATCTTCCGATTAACTTGCTGTTGACACGGGAGTTAATTGAGTTATAAAGCACAAACATAACAAAATGGATACTCTATTACATGTCCTAATCCTTGAGCTAAAGAGTGGTTGTTCCAGTTTGAGAATCTTATATTTTGTCTAGAAAACTCTTAAAAAGAATCTTCTATTCTAATCAAGAAAATCCCACCACTCCAAACACGCTACATTTCCAAAAGTTACTTGGTCTCTATTACTGCTTACTTGAAAACACCAATCATAGCTCGCTGTGGATTCGACTCTGGACTTCACCGTATTATTACTACAACTTGACCGCCTGCACTTGGGTGTACACATTTCGAATCAAGCCAGCCATACCTGTAGGACTTCCAAAAATTAGAAATTTTAATAATGCTTTGCCATGATTTTGGGCCATGTGTCCTTTCTTCTAAATGATGTAAATGGAGTATAATGGAGTATAAAATGCGGTACATTGGACTACGGTTGGATCACATGATAAAATGTACATGGGTTACACGTGTAGGTTAAAAATCCCGGTCAGGGGGATGTAATAGACGTGACGTCGAGTTGTGCGACAATCATGAGTATTTTCGCGAGTTGACAGGTAGTCAACGGTTAATAAAAGACCCCCGGTTTTAGGGGCGTCACAGATTTGCCAGCACTTGTTTCCATTTTATTTTAATCAAAAAGCACAACTCGCCAAAACACGAAAATCAAAAGATTTTACACTTTCACATTTTCACAAAATCACTTTCACACTTGAACTTTCCTTCCCTGAGGAGACGACCTTGGAGTACTAATTCCAAGTAAAACCCGACATTGTAGGATTCTCTCTACGCTTGGGGAACAATTTTGCACACATACATTTTGTTCATTTCGCACACCTGTTTTCCCAATTCTTGCATCGAGCTTGAGTGAAAGTGAAACTCACCCACACACAAAATCCATATACGCATTGAGGGTTCATGTGTGGAAAATTAGGGAATACGACGAAAGCAATCAAGCATTTGTAAATAGTTTAAGCACCAAGTTCGAAGGTGATTGGGACGACATAGGTAAGTCTCGTGAGTTTCATCATGGGTGAAGGTATGTCTTTTCTTATTTGTAAATAGTTTCTTGTAGTTTGTATTTTGTATTATGTTTTCTAATTTTTATGATAATGTGTCAAATGTCCCAAATTTTGAAAATGTGTGAGATTTGTGATGAATATGGGCATAACACTAGTGAGTGCCCATTAAATTATACGGTTCAAGACTTTGCATGTGAAGGATCAATTTCAATATTGGCGCTCGAAAATTTTTACCCCGACCATTATGTTGCAATGAATTATCCAAGTTATGGTTGGAAGAATGAACCTTATAATTTTTCATCCGATCTCACACCACCAAATGAATTTTGCCACTATCCAACATATGAGAACTCAACCGAACAAGCATTGGAAAATACTCTAGGCAAGTTTATGCTTTATCAAATGGAATTCAATGCCCAAATTACAGATGACCTTAATACGTTGACTAATGCTATAATTACTATGCTTGAAGAATAACATCTTGAGCATAGTCAATGTATTGAGGATGATCATCTCAATGGAATGCATGTTGATGTTGAATCTCCCACCACTCTAGATTGTGAAAATTTTACTGACAATATTATCTCACATGAAGCTAATGAGCCCAAGGTCATTTTGTCATCTAAGAGTGGTGTTAAGGTTCACAATTTTCAACTTAGGGAGGGCATTGAAATGGAGTTAAGTGTAGAAAATTTTAAATAAAAATTGTAAACTCCATTGTTGGAGTTGCATAAACCTGTGTGCACCTCTATTTTGTTGATAATTTTGAATAATTATCATTTATATTGTTGGACAGATTGGTTAGGAAAGGCATTTGCACACCAAAAAAATTTTAAAATCAAAAAAATCAATGGGCGCAAGGTCATGTCTGAATTGAAGCCAGATTGACATGAGTCCTTTTTGTTTGTTTTCATGTACATAGTAGATAGATTTCTCTTATTGTTATATTTTTATTTTTCATGATGTTTTAGTGTAGATTTTAACATGAAGTTTGTTTACCTCTCTCTAATTTGGACTCAAATCAATTTGAGCATCATCATAAAAAATCTNTTGGGGGGGTGATTCGTGCGTAAAGTTAACAAATTTTACTATGCCTTTTTAGACTAATTNTTTGGGGGGGGGGTGATTCGTGCGTAAAGTTAACAAATTTTACTATGCCTTTTTAGACTAATTGTGCTTTGATAGAGTTTAAGTAGTGACATTTCAGGTCCTAAAGTGAACAAAGGCCTAAGAACAATAAAAATCACACTTGAATGTAACATCAGCACAAAAGGGAGCAAAAATGCAGAAGGTTGGAACAAAACAAGGACATTCAAATGTCAACCCATGTTCGAACGTCATCTGAAACCCTGCCAAGACTAGCTGCTGAGACATGACATGTTGTAGTCAACAAAAAGAGAAGAACCAGAAGCACTTGAGTACAACGTTCGAACGTTGTGTTGAGTGACTAAGGAGTTGTTGAGTGTACAGTCAATGATGTCAAGGCGTGTAGAAATGACTAAGTCAGAGACCAAGTTAGTGACCATAGGCCACTTGAATGGAACAAAGTAATGACGTTCAAACGCCTTCAAAGCAAAGGTAGACTTGACGTTCGAACGCCAAATAATGTTCGAATGTCCCCCTGCAAACTGCCTGCAGAATAGTTGACTCCCATGGGCGACAAACACTATTCACTCATCCTCACCTATCTCCTACCCCCATCCCCTTCCTTACCTATAAATACTCCCTTGTTGGGAGCTTAAAAGTCATTCTTCCTCTTGTAGAGTAAATGGGGGAGCAATCTTTATTCTTGTAAAGTAAGAGTGTTTGGTAATCTAGTTCTTGAATATTTAATGTTTATGCTTTCATTTTCCATTTATATCAACCATGTTGGAGGCTTAGACTCCCCTTGTAGTTGAAGTCTTTCGTTTACTTATGCTAAGTCTTTAAATTCATGTTGTGACAACCATGATGGAGGCTTAGACTCCCCTTGTAGTTGTACTTGCTTTTACTTACAAAGTATCAAGAGAGGTAGTTCATCTTTTGGTTGTGGTGGAAACCCTCCTAAAGCAACTAGCTTTCTTCTACTTTTATTGTTCATGTATTTCACTTCCATTGCTTGAGCATCATTCTTTCTTAGAAGAGTGAAACTCTTCCACTTTTCTAGAGCTTTACCAAAACCGTGAAGGGTGGAAAGTGATTCACTTATTCTTCATTGAAGAAAAGCTCTTTGTTTAGTTTGCTTTACTTAGTAGCGTCTCTACTTAGAGGGATGAGTAGCACTCACTTTCTAGCTTTGCCCAAGCCATGAAAAGTGAGTAGTTCCTCATTCACTCTTTAGTAAGAGGTGATGAATATGTAAAGATTATCCAAAAGTTATGTTTGTGCAACCCTTCATGCTTTACTGCTTTATACTCCACCTATTCATCGGACGATTGAATGCACCTAGTAAAGTTGAGGTACTTTGTATAACCAAAACTCCATCTATGATATGGATGACTCTTGCATAGAAAGATTCGATGGTTCAATGAGAGTACCCCGGTTAGCTCTTCATGACAACCTTTTAGTCCCCACTGTCGTTGAACTTTATTCAAAGAATGGATCATTAATGCCATGGTTGGATGCCATGTAGAAACAGTTGCTTGTTTGTAGACGAGTTAAGTCTCGGCACAGACAATTCTTGTAAACTTCTAGAAAGGCATCGGAACCATGTGCTTAATGCTCGTAGTCCATCTTTATCTTCCGATTAACTTGCTGTTGACACGGGAGTTAATTGAGTTATAAAGCACAAACATAACAAAATGGATACTCTATTACATGTCCTAATCCTTGAGCTAAAGAGTGGTTGTTCCAGTTTGAGAATCTTATATTTTGTCTAGAAAACTCTTAAAAAGAATCTTCTATTCTAATCAAGAAAATCCCACCACTCCAAACACGCTAAATTTCCAAAAGTTACTTGGTCTCTATTACTGCTTACTTGAAAACACCAATCATAGCTCGCTGTGGATTCGACTCTGGACTTCACCGTATTATTACTACAACTTGACCGCCTGCACTTGGGTGTACACATTTCGAATCAAGCCAGCCATACCTGTAGGACTTCCAAAAATTAGAAATTTTAATAATGCTTTGCCATGATTTTGGGCCATGTGTCCTTTCTTCTAAATGATGTAAATGGACTATAATGGAGTATAAAATGCGGTACATTGGACTACGGTTGGATCACATGATAAAATGTACATGGGTTACACGTGTAGGTTAAAAATCCCGGTCAGGGGGATGTAATAGACGTGACGTCGAGTTGTGCGACAATCATGAGTATTTTCGCGAGTTGACAGGTAGTCAACGGTTAATAAAAGACCCCCGGTTTTAGGGGCGTCACAGATTTGCCAGCACTTGTTTCCATTTTATTTAAATCAAAAAGCACAACTCGCCAAAACACGAAAATCAAAAGATTTTACACTTTCACGTTTTCACAAAATCACTTTCACACTTGAACTTTCCTTCCCTGAGGAGACGACCTTGGAGTACTAATTCCAAGTAAAACCCGACATTGTAGGATTCTCTCTACGCTTGGGGAACAATTTTGGACACATACATTTTGTTCATTTCGCACACCTGTTTTCCCAATTCTTGCATCGAGCTTGAGTGAAAGTGAAACTCACCCACACACAAAATCCATATACACATTGAGGGTTCATGTGTGGAAAATTAGGGAATACGACGAAAACAATCAAGCATTTGTAAATAGTTTAAGCACCAAGTTCGAAGGTGATTGGGACGACATAGGTAAGTCTCGTGAGTTTCATCATGGGTGAAGGTATGTCTTTTCTTATTTGTAAATAGTTTCTTGTAGTTTGTATTTTGTATTATGTTTTCTAATTTTTATGATAATGTGTCAAATGTCCCAAATTTTGAAAATGTGTGAGATTTGTGATGAATATGGGCATAACACTAGTGAGTGCCCATTAAATTATACGGTTCAAGACTTTGCATGTGAAGGATCAATTTCAATATTGGCGCTCGAAAATTTTTACCCCGACCATTATGTTGCAATGAATTATCCAAGTTATGGTTGGAAGAATGAACCTTATAATTTTTCATCCGATCTCACACCACCAAATGAATTTTGCCACTATCCAACATATGAGAACTCAACCGAACAAGCATTGGAAAATACTCTAGGCAAGTTTATGCTTTATCAAATGGAATTCAATGCCCAAATTACAGATGACCTTAATACGTTGACTAATGCTATAATTACTATGCTTGAAGAATAACATCTTGAGCATAGTCAATGTATTGAGGATGATCATCTCAATGGAATGCATGTTGATGTTGAATCTCCCACCACTCTAGATTGTGAAAATTTTACTGACAATATTATCTCACATGAAGCTAATGAGCCCAAGGTCATTTTGTCATCTAAGAGTGGTGTTAAGGTTCACAATTTTCAACTTAGGGAGGGCATTGAAATGGAGTTAAGTGTAGAAAATTTTAAATAAAAATTGTAAACTCCATTGTTGGAGTTGCATAAACCTGTGTGCACCTCTATTTTGTTGATAATTTTGAATAATTATCATTTATATTGTTGGACAGATTGGTTAGGAAAGGCATTTGCACACCAAAAAAATTTTAAAATCAAAAAAATCAATGGGCGCAAGGTCATGTCTGAATTGAAGCCAGATTGACATGAGTCCTTTTTGTTTGTTTTCATGTACATAGTAGATAGATTTCTCTTATTGTTATACTTTTATTTTTCATGATGTTTTAGTGTAGATTTTAACATGAAGTTTGTTTACCTCTCTCTAATTTGGACTCAAATCAATTTGAGCATCATCATAAAAAATCTTATTCACTATCATGTTCGATTTTAAGTTGGGGGGGGGTGGGTGTAAACAAGCTCTTTTGTGTTTCATTTTCCTTTAAGAAAAAAGAAAAAAAGGGCGGTGTCTTATTTCCCATGTTGCTTTCATTTTTTCTCATTGCATGATTCCTTGTGCATTGAGGATAATGCATGGTTCAAGTTGGGGGGGGGGGGGAGGGGCACCATTTATATTTTTCATCACTTTTTGTATAGAATAATGGGAAATGTGAAAATTTTGGACAATATTTGGTGAAAAATATCAAATATTGAACTATATCCCCCTATCCTAATGGTTATGGGATTTGTGATCTTCATTTTGAACTTTGAACACATTAGAACATCATAGAAGTTTATCCTATGCCAAAGTATCACATATGTGTTTTCTTTCAAACTCAACCATAGTGCACCTTGAATGTGTAATTGTGGTAATTTACGGATTGAATCCACATTTTAGAGATTAACATGCATAGTGGAGATGAAATAAGTACTCATGTGAGCTATAGTGCCGATCTTTGTTAGAGGGAACTAACATTTACTTAAAGGAACAATATTTCAAATTCAAATTTCTTCAATAATCTCATTGTGCTTGTTTTGGTTAGAGTGCATTTGGGTAGTTGATTGACTTTGTCTTGAAATGCAATATGCTTTCTCATGCTTATCTAGAAATGATCTTAGGCCATCTTTGACTTACTTTGAGCCTTAGCCATTGTTCTTGTGAAAATATTATCCCCAGTGTCGTGATTGAGCCTTGTTAAAAATTCGTTTCCATGCCACACAATTGATTANAGGCGACAAACACTATTCACTCATCCTCACCTATCTCCTACCCCCTTCCCCTTCCTTACCTATAAATACTCCCTTGTTGGGAGCTTAAAAGTCATTCTTCCTCNTAAAAATTCGTTTCCATGCCACACAATTGATTAAGCCAGTGCAAAATGATAAAAATTTATCACACCTTGGTTGTTCCAAGAGCTGACTATTATTGAACATAAAAGAGAAGGAATGGTGATGTAGAAACCTAGCAAAAGGGATGAATGATGCAGATTTCAAAAATGTTGAATGAAAAAGAATGAAAAATCCAAGAAAAGGAGAAAAAGGGGTGGAATAAGAAAAGAATGACAAAAGAAAAGGAAAATGTTAAGGAAAAGAAAGAAAAGAAACAAGAGTGTAGTGATGATGTAGACTGAAAATCCCATGACAAGGGAGATGTTTTTGAAATAAATGTCATACACTTGGAACAACCCTCTTTTTTATCCTATACCCTTCATTTCAATTGCCTCAATATCACCCCAAGGCCTCATTACAAACCGTGAAAGTCCTAAATGATCTAGAGAAAGCATGGCAAAAACATATTTTTAAAGAAAAAGAAAAGTTAATTTTGCTATCTAGTGGTATAACATTCCTTTCATGAGATTATGCTAAGGTTGTTTTATTTATATACATGTGCTTCATTTTTGGATTATATGTGAGCATACTTCAGTTTGTGCGTAAGATTCTATCTCAGATGTACACATGGAGTGCATGCTCAGATAATCATTGAGTTATTCATTTTTTATAGGAACCCTTGGTGTGTTTTGCATCAAAGCTGAATTTGAATAGCTATGTGAATGTGGATTCCGTTGAGTAAATGCTTAAATTACATATTCATTTCACACACACGAGTTTTCAAAGAAAATGTGTAAGTTGATACTCTAGAATAGCATTTAAGGCTATAATGTTATTCATGTGTGATTACTTCGGGTGTTCGGACAAAGTTGTTTTTGACATCCCAGTGCTAGTTAGGATAAGGGCATATGTTTTAAATGTTGGATACAAGGAAAAGAAGTTTATAGGAACCTTCACTGTAAACTTTCAAGAGACAAAACTCATCCACTAGTGATCACCTAGGGGTTTAAAGACTTGTTACATATGCTAAAAGCAATAGCGAAATTAGAATAGGTTTATTTTTGTTTGCCTAATTTTTTCATTTAGTTTGCTAGGGACTAGTAAAGCTTAAGTTGGGGGGTGTGATGAGTGTGTAATATTGCATATTTAATGGCCTCATTATTTACATTTTAACTTAACTTTGCATTNAGAGACAAAACTCATCCACTAGTGATCACCTAGGGGTTTAAAGACTTGTTACATATGGTAAAAGCAATAGCGAAATTAGAATAGGTTTATTTTTGTTTGCCTAATTTTTACATTTAGTTTGCTAGGGACTAGTAAAGCTTAAGTTGGGGGGTGTGATGAGCGTGTAATATTGCATATTTAATGGCCTCATTATTTACATTTTAACTTAACTTTGCATTTAATTAATTAGAGTTAGTCGAAGTTATGAATAATGTGAAAACTTTGATATTGCAAGTAATCATAGCATAAATGATGGCTTTCAGAACCTTGCAACTAAGTGTGGATGAGTGGTGAAGAGATGGACACATTACATGAAGATTGGGAAGCTTGAAAGGTGAAGAAACCAAGAAAAATGCAATTTGGATGAAAACCTTCTGGAAGGTTTGGCCATAAAACTTCCGGATGGTTTAGCCCACTATTTTCCCATTTTTGACCATGATCCACTTCGAATCTGAAAAAGCGAAAAACATGAAAGTTGTAGACCTGGATGTCTTCTGTATTATGTCAAAATTTCAGCTCAATCAACGGTTGGATCAAAAGTTTTGACAATTTTACGAAAACTGGCACCTTTTAGAAGGTTTAGCCTACTGGAATGAACCTTTCACAAGGTTTGCATCGACCTACTAGAGGGTTTTGCCCAAAATGCCCAGAAAGCTTGCAACNGGAAGGTTTAGCCTACTGGAATGAACCTTTTAGAAGGTTTGCATCGACCTACTAGAGGGTTTTGCCCAAAATGCCCAGAAAGCTTGCAACTCAAGCTCCACTTGCTTAGGGGTCCCACCATTGATTCTCCCACTTGTCCCCTGACATCCCTTACACACATACATGCTTCCTCACACCTAGGGGTGGACTTTGGAGGCCATTGCATTTATGAGGATGGGAAAGAAGGGGGAGCCATGGGGTTGCTGGGTAGGCTTGTCCTAGCCTGCAAAGCCAATCAACTCACCTCCCATTGATGGGAGGCCTACACAAAGGCTATGGGGAGCCTCATGGACGAAAATGCAAGAGTATTACACCATATATGCAACAAACTCTTGAGAAGAGAAGAGGCTACCTAAGTTTAGGAGTAGTTTTAGAGAGATAAGTTCCAAGGAAGAAGATGAAATCCAAAGAGATAAAGCATAGATTTTTGTATTTTCTTCACCCATTTCAGTTGTAGTAAGTTGTATTTCACTTGTTATCTTCATTTCTAGTACTTTAATCTCTTCTATTTCAAATTTAATTCCATGTTCTTGCACTTCAATATTTGTAGCTGGGTTTTCTCTGCAACTTTTCCTTTTTGGTATGAATGTTATTTCTCTTGTAGTTTAACCTTTTTCTTATATTAATACTAGTTTCCTGTTTCATATCTTCATCATGTATCTTTACATTATGCATGCCTTTCCTTTTATTATAAGTAGCTATATTTTAAGTTGACAAATCCAAGGGAGAACTCTTTTTTAGTATGTTATTTCAACTCATTTTCTTTCGTCCTCGTAGTGTACATTGATTTGATTTGACTAGGTTGAGTGTGGACATGGTTGTGAGTTCTTGATACACCATAGACTTGTCACGGTGTATGTTTGAATCCTCACCTTCATCTTAGTCCCACGCTTCCAATGAATCAATCAAACATCTAGACACCATTGGAGGGAGGTCTTCAATTGATTTGGCATTCCCATTGGAATGACCTCTTTGGATTTTCCAACACTTGTTTCCATTTCATTTTAATCCAAAACACAAAACTCAAAAGATTTTACACTTTTACATTTTCACAAAATCACCTTCACACACTTGAACTTTCCTTCCCTGAGGAGATGACCTTGGAATACTAATTTTAAGTAAAACACGACATTGCAAGATTCTTTCTACGCTTGAAGAGCAATTTTGCACACACACACACAAATTTTGTTCATTCCACACACCCGTTTCCCAATTTCTTGCATTGAACCCAAGTGAGAGTGACACTCACCCACACGTATAAGCCATACACACATTTGGGGGTTCGTGTTCGGAGATTAGGGACAACAGGGAAATAACCCAAGCAGAATGGGGGAGCATTATGTATTTGAAGACAAGTCAATAAACTACCCAAATGCACTCTAATCAAAACAAGCATAATGAGATTGTTGAACAAATTTAAAATTTGAAGAATTACTCCTTGAATAAATGTAAGTTCCGCCCAACAAGGATTGACACTAAAACTTACAAGGGTACTTACTCATCTATACTATGCATGTCAAGCACTAAAATGTGTATCCAAGGTGCGCTATGGTTGAATTCGAAAGAAAACACATATGTGATACTCCGGTATATGATAAACTTCTATGATGTGCTCATGTATTTAAAGTTCAAAATGAAAATCAAACTATAACTAAAAACATACACTTTGGATAGGGGAATATGGTTCAATATTAGATATTTTTCATAAAAAGTGTCCAAAATTTTCACATTTTCAACTATTCTACACAAAAAGTGGAAGAACATGTAAATGATGCAACTCACCCCCCAACTTGAACCATGCATTGTCCTCATTGCACAATGAATCATGCAGTGAGAAAAAAATAAAAGTAACATGGGAAATAAGATACCACCCTTTTTTTTTGATATAAACATTAAAGGGAAAATGAAATAAAAAAAACTTGTTTACACCCCCAAACTTAGACTCGAACATGATACTAAATAAGATTTGTTACCATGACGCTCAAAATGAATTTAGTCCAAATTAAGGAGAGGTAACAAATTTTATGCTAAAATCTACACTATGACATCATGAAAGGAAAATATAACAATAAAATAAGTCTAACTACTATGTACATGAAAACAAAACAAAAAGGGCTCATGTCAATTCGGCTTCAATTCGGATATGAGCTTGCACCCATTGAATTTTTTTATTTTTAAATTTTTTTGTTGTATAAAATGTCCTTCCTAACCAATCTATCCAAAAAATACAAAGGATAATTATTCAAAAATCTCAACCAAACATAGGCGTAGGCAAGTTTATGCAATTCCAAGAATGGAGTATACAATTTATCTTTAAAAGTTTCTACGGTTATCTCTATTTCAATGCCCTCCCCAAGTTGAAAAATGTGAATCTCAACACCATTCTTTGATGGAAAAATGACCTTGAGCTCATTAGCCTCATGTGAGATAATATCTTCATTAAATTTTTCACAATCTAGAGGGGTGGGAGATTCAACACCAATATGCATTCATTGAGATGATCATCCTCAATACACTGACTATGCTCAATATGTTGTTCTTCAAGCATAGTAATTATAGCATTAGTCAATGTAATAAGATCTTCTCTAATTTCAGAAAATTGTTGGGCTACTTGGCCATTGACTTCCATTTGGTGCAGCATAAACTCGCAAAGAGTATTTTTCAATTCTTGTTCGGTTGAGTCCTTATATGTTGGATAATTGCAAAATTCATTTGGTGGTGTGAGATCAGATGAAAAATTATAAAGTTCGTTCTTCCACCATAACTCATATAACTCGTTGCAACATAATGATCGGGGTAAAACTTTTAGGGGGCCAATATTGAAATTGATCCTTCACATACAAAGTCTTAAACCGTATAATTTAATGGGCACTCACTAGTGATGTGCCCATACTCATCACAAATCTCGCACACCTTTTCAAAATTTGGGCATTTAACAAATTTTCATAAAAATTATAAAACATAACACAAAACGCAAACTACAACAAATTATTTACAAATAAGATGACATACCTTGGCCTATGATGAAAATCACGAGACTTACCTATGTCGTCTAAAATCACCTTCGAACTCAACACTTAGCCTTCCCTGATAACAGTGCCAAAAATGTTTGAAGTTATTCGTCATATGCCCTAATCTGTGAACATCATCCCGTGATATGTGTATGTTTTATACAGATAGTTGAGTGTCACTCTCCCTCAAAATGATGTAAGAAATGGGCTAAATGTGTTTGTGGAATGAAATGTGTGTGTGTACACAAGTGCTCTCTAGGCGTAGAAAGACTTTTAAGGGTCGTGTTTTACTTGGAATTAGTATTCCAATGTCATCTCCTCAGGGAAGAAAGGGAATTATATTGAAGGTGATTTTGTGAAAAATGAAAAGTGTAAAATCTGTTGGGTTTGAGTTTTGGTGAGTGAAGATTGGTTCTAAAGATGTAATGAAAAAAAGTGTTGGCTAATCCGAAGAGGTCATTCCAATGGGAATGCCAAATCTACTCAAGACATTCATCCAATGGTGCTTAGATGTTTGATTGATTCGTAGGAATTGAGAGACTAAAATGGAGGTGAGGATTCAAGCATACCCCATGACAAGTCTATGGTATATCAAGAACTCACAACCACGTCCACACTCAACCTAGTCAAACTGAACCGTCGTACACTATGAGGATGAATGAAAAAGAGTTGATTTAGCATACCCAAGAGGAATTCTCCCCTAGATTAGTCAACTTAAACTTAGCTACTCGTGTTTAATACAAGAACATAAATGAAGTAAAGAACTATTGTGAAGAAATGAAGAGTGGAACTTGGAT
This sequence comes from Ilex paraguariensis, assembly GCA_963454935.2. Classification (NCBI taxonomy): domain Eukaryota; kingdom Viridiplantae; phylum Streptophyta; class Magnoliopsida; order Aquifoliales; family Aquifoliaceae; genus Ilex; species Ilex paraguariensis. The sequence goes on from CAUOFW020004203.1 coordinate 174,866, forward strand.
TGATAGAAGAAAACTTAAACTATGATGAAATGTATTTAATACCCATTTTATAAGCTTGAAATAAAGAAAACTCAATACAACAATGGTAGAATCCAAAATGTGTAACTAAACTTGCAATACACTTGTAATAAATGACATTAAAGGTAATAAATGAAGCTTACAACAGTCTTACAGAAGATTACAAGAGAAATGGATGAAAAAAATACAAAAATCTAGGGTTTCTCTCTCTAAAACTATCTCTTCTTCCTTGAGCTTCTCTCTCTAAACTACACCTAAGCTTAAGTAGCCTCCCTCTCTTCAAAGCTTGTGTGAAGCTGAATATATGGTTTAATACCTCTGCACTTTCATCCATAGGGCTCTTTTAGCATGTGTGTGCCGGCCTCCCATTAATGGGAGGTGAGATGATGGCTTGGATAGGCTAGGACAAGGATAGCCTACAACAACCATGCCTCCCTCCTTCTGTCTCTTCATTTCCCATCCTCCATCCTCAAAAGTCAACAAATAGGGTCTTGTAGGCATGGTTGTTTTTCTACAATGTTAGGAAATGTGTGGGAGAAGCAATGGTGGGCCCCCAAAGTAAGTGGAGGATGAGTTATAGAACCTGGTGCCTTTCAGCAAAACCTACTAGTAGGTCGATGCCCAAACCTACCAGTAGGTTTTACTCTAGTGAGCAAAACCTACTAGTATTTTTCCAGTAGGTTTTTTGTCCAGTAGGAAAAACCTACCGATAGGTTTTGGGTGCCTTCTATCGGTAGGTCATAAGTGGGACGCTAGCTTAGGACCAGTTTTTGTAAAATTATCATAAATTTTGATCCAACTATCAAATTGAGCTAATATTTTAATACAATACAATGCACATCCAGATCTACAACTTTCATGTTTTTCCATTTTTGAGATTCAAAGTGGATCATGGTCAAAAATGGGGAATACAGAGGTACTAATACCAAATGGTGCGGGTGCCGGTACCAAAATTCAAGTAGGCTTAGATACCGGTGCCTATGATACCAAATACAACTACCTCCTTGATTTCTTTCACTTTAAAGCCTCCCAATCCTCATGTAATGTATCCATCCCTTCACCACTTATTCACACATAGTTGTAGGGTTCTAAAAGCCATCAATTAATCTATGATTATCTGCAACATCAAAATTTCCATATTATTCACAAATTCAACTAACTCTAAGTAATTAAATGCAAAGTTTGAGTTAAAATGCACGTAATGAGGTCATTAAATATGCAATATTATGCGCTCAACACCTACCCTACTATGGGCCAAGGAATCCAGTATTAGTTTTAGGGTGCTACTCAAGCCCCTACTACTTTACGAGCAGGGACTCTGCAATTAGGTCATATGGGCTAGAGCATAGGTTGAGGTTGAGGACATGGCTCATAGGTTAGGACTTCAGAGACCCAGGGGCGTGTCTATGCCATCACACCTCAGACTAAGACTATGGATCAATCGATTATTTATGGTACATTTCTACTCTCTCACTTATGAGCAAGGGTATTATTTGACTCTAATGCATCGCATTCATTTATTTTTGCATCATGTGTGAGAGATTTGGCCTTAGAAGTTGAAACCTTGGAAGATTTATTGCATGTGAGTTCTCTCCTAGAATCTAGGGTGAGTGTTGATCATATATGTTAGTGTATTGAGTTAGAGATGTTTGTAATTCTACTCACCATGGACCTTAGGGTCATGGACATGTCAAAGTTTGATGTCATCCTTGGAATGGATGAGTTAACGGTACCCTGAGTTGTCATCGATTGTGATTGGAAGAGAGTCACTGCCTATACACCAAAGGGTGTTTGTTTCAAGTTTCAGGGAAAAAAAAATGATGTTTGACCTCAAGAAGTGTATGATTCTCGTTGGCATGGGCAATTGATGGGTTGGCTAGTAAGCCTTACCCTGGGGGATGAGGTGAGACAGGAGTTAGGTTTACCTTGGGTGGTTTATGAATATGAGGACATATTTTTGGATGAACTACCAAGATTACCTCTACATAGGGATGAAGAATTCACTATTGAGTTACGCCCCGGTACATCGCCCATTTCTATGACTACGCATAGAATGACACCTACAGAGTTACAAGAACTCAAAGCCCAATTACAAGAATTAATGGAAAAGAGTTTCATTAGACTGAGTACCTCACCTTGGGGTGCTCTGGTGTTGTTTGCCAAGAAGAAGGACAAGACCCTTCGGTTATGCATAGATTATCGAAAGTTAAATAAGGTTACTATCAAGAATAGATACCTTTTGCCACAGATTGATGATTTGTTTAATCAACTAATAGGGGTGCGTATCTACTCCAAGATAGATCTACGTACGTGTTACCATTAGTTGAGGATTAGGGAGACGGATATCCCTAAGACAATGTTTAGGACGTGGTATGGGTATTTCAAGTTCATTGTGATGCCTTTCGGATTAACGAATGCCCCGACAGCATTTATGGATCTCTTGCATAGGGTGTTCCAACCCTACCTAGATCAGTTTATCGTGGTCTTTGTTGAGGACATTTTGATCTACTCCAAGTCTGAGGAGGAGCATGAGGGTCACTTGAGGGTTGTTCGCCAGACCTTGAGGGACCATCAGTTGTACACCAAGTTCAACAAATGTGAATTTTGGCTTATAGAGGTAAAATTTTTGGGACATGTGGTGTCGACTACGAGTGTGTCAGTTAACCCAGAGAAGGTTGAGGCGGTTATGAGTAGGGAAAGGTCGAAGTCCGTCTTTGAGATACATAATTTCTCGAGATTAGTGGGGTATTACAAGAGGTTCATTGAGGACCAGAGAGGGGACAGAGGTGCACGGTGTATTGTAATGCCTCAAAGGATGGACTTGGTTGTGTTTTGATGCAGTCTAAGAGAGTTATAGCTTATGGTTCTTGGTTGTTAAAGAACTATAAGTAGAACTACCCCACACATGACATGGAGTTGGCGGTGATTGTCTTTGCCTTGAAGGCTTGGCACCACTATTTTTATAGTGAGTTGTTTGAGGTATTTTTGGACCATAAGAGTCTGAAGTACATCTTTTCATAGTGGGACCTCAACATGAGGTAATGTAGGTTGATAGAGTATTTAGAGGACTATGACTTCACTTTGCATTACTATCCCGGTAAGGCAAACATGGTGGCTGATGCACTTAGCTGAAAGTCATAGGGAGTGGCAGAAGCTCGAGACTATGGGACAGTTTAGGTTGCACTATAGGAATCAGGCTCAAGGCACTTTAGGGAGTTTGGTGGTTATGCCTTCCCTACTGAGCAGAGTGATCGAGTCCTAGGGGCAAGACACAAAGTTATTGTCCATTATGGACCAGGTATATGTGACAAGGGCTGGGTCATTCACGCGAATGGTAGTCTTTGGTTTAGGCGAAGGGTTGTGGTTCCCCAATCTCTGAATCTGAGAGAGGAGGTCCTTAAGGGGTTCTATTGTTCCCTTTTGTTGTACATCCCGACGGCACAAAGATATACCATGATCTTCGTCGCCTTTACTACTGGAGTGGGATGAAGATATCTTTAGTCGATGTCTCACGTGTCACCAAGTCAAGGCTGGGCACCAGAGACCAGCAGGGTTGCTCTAGCCTTTGGAGGTGGCTAAGTGGAAGTAGGAGCATGTCACGATGAAATTTGTAACCCACCTATGAAGCCGAAAAACTTTTTGGTAGTGAAGATAACCTTCACACTATAGAAATTCTGCAAGCGGTACGTATGGGAGATAGTCCAGTTGCATGGGGTGCCTATATCTATAGTGTCAAATTGGGATCCCATGTTCACGACCTATTTTTGGAAGAGTTTCCAATGGGCCATGGGGGACACAATTGACGATGACCACAACTTTTCATCCCCAAATGGACGATCAATCAGAGAGGACCATCCAGAATTTTAAAGGACTTGTTGTGGGCATGCGTCCTTGATCTCAAAGGTAGTTGGGAAGATTATTTACCCTTAGTTAGTTTGCCTACAACAATAGTTATTAGGCGAGCATACAAATGGCACCCTATGAGGCACTTTATGGGAAGTCTTTCCATTCTCCAATTTTTTGGACGGAGGCTGGAGAGAAACCCTCTATGGATCCGAATTTGGTTTGAGGCACCTCGGAGAAGGTGGATTTGATACGAAAGCGTCTTCTCACGACTCAAACCCGACAGAAGAGCTATGCCGATAGACGGTGGTGACCTCTAGAGTTTTAGGTGGGAGATCCTGTCTTCTTGAAGATGATGCCTAAGAGGGGAGTGGTCAGATTCGGGAAGCGGGAAGCGGGAAAAGTTATCGTTGAGGTATATCAAGCCCTTTGAGGTATTCGAGTGGGTTGGTATAGTTGCTTATCGGTTGACGTTACTAGCAAATTTGTTAGATGTTCACGCGACACATGTGGTGGATTAGGATGAACTGATTGTTGATGTAGATAGGACCTTCGAGGAGGGATCAGTGTGTATCATGGATAGCCGAGAGCAAGTTTTGCAAGGCATAACCGTGAGGCTGGTTAAGGTGTTATGGTAGCATCGAGGTGTGGAAGAGGCGACATGGGAGCATGAGGACATCATACATACCTGTTGTTCATTCTTGTTTGAGGATGGAGGTACATTTTTGTAATCATAAGTATTGCATTACTCGTTGCATATGAATGTGGTTAAGTGTGCATGAGTGTGTGAATTTTTGGAACAAAATTCTTTTTAAGGGGGGAAGAATGTTAAAAATTGGGTAAATTTGATTTTTTGTAAAAAGGGCAAAACAATAATTTGCCACTATAGTACGGGTTGAAAATCTAAATTTTTCTAGAACTCAGATGCCAAAACAGACCTCGCCATTGTATTCGTCTTGCGAAATCTTGTTATCCAGTCAATTTTTGTCAAATTTTGAGACAGTCAGATTTTTTACATTTTACGGGGCGATCGGGTATTGCGTGACCTAAAAACAAGACAGGGAATTAAATTAAAAAAATTAGAAAATAATTTAAAACTAGTTCAAATAAAAATATTTTGAACTTGAATTGAGACGAAATTTAATTGTTTTGGCACAAAATTGGACCCGAGAATGGAGGACGTGTGGCGCGACGAGGACCAAGCATTCCAAGGGGTATAAATAAGGGAGAAAATTATATTTTCTCCCCATTTTAGCTGGGTCTTTATGTTGGAGAGGGAAGGGACAGAAAAGAGAGAGTTTCAACTTCTCTTTACGATCTACGACATTCCTTTGGTGGAATCGACTTGGGCCAAGAATTAAAGATCCTTTACTCGACGAGGGCTACAACTACGTACCAAAAATCACGAATTTCACCGAAGATTCAAAAATAGAATATTGGGGGAAATAAAGGTATGAGCTTGGTTTGTATTCTTGAAGGTTTCTACAACTTATTTTTACACTTCAAGAGGTAGGGTTCTTTCCTAACTAGATGTATTTCTAGCATAGGGTTGTTATATGGAATGGGTATGGTGTTAGAGGTGTAATCTCTTGTGTGACACTTGCCTATGATAATTAAAATGTGGAAAGTGGGTATGGAAATGGGTAAAATCAATTCTAGCTTAAATTGGGTATGTAAAAATTAATTGATGTGATTTCTTAAGAAATGTGATATATGTGGGTGTTTGATAAAATGCCTTGAATGATGTATGTGAGTGTTTGATAAAACGCCTTGAATGATGTATGTGGATGCTTGATAAAATGCCTTGAATGATTGAAGTATGTTGTTTTGATGAAATTGGAATAACATGCTTGGATGATGTTGTAAATTGTAATTATATGCTTATGATATAATTGACAATTGGGAATGTTGAATGAGATAGAATGTTGTTCATTATGTGCATATGACATATGGAACATGTTGTTCATTATGTGCATATGACATATGGAACATGATGCACGGGAAACATCACATTTGTGTGCATTGACATGAGTGTGGGTGTGTGTGCATGGTTTGATCAAACACCATTCTTGGTGGATGATCCATAGGCTCGGGACATATGGAACATGATGTGAAATTGCAATTGAGATTTTAATTGTATAAGGATATGAAATTCAATTGTACATTTACATTGCATATGCACGGGAAACATCGCATTTGTGTGCATTGACATGAGTGTGGTGTGTGTGCATGGTTTGATCAAACACCATTCTTGGTGGATGATCCATAGGCTCGGGATAATTGGATCGATGATTTGACTGAGTCGCATGGTTTGCATTCAAAATAGGGTTGCGATTAGAAAGAAGGGCTAGATTGTCCCTCGGGTGCAAGACCTGGTGATTTGATACGCACTCCATTGGTGTAGAGTCCATAAAGGGGGTTGGCGTACGAGGAGCCATTGTTGGAAGTCCATTAATGTCGTGTCAATTGGGTGGCCGTTAGTATGAGTTCATAAATACCCACCGCAAGAAAGACCCAGGATTTATAATGGTCATTGATTAGTGCTTAAAGTTAGCATTTTACTATGACTTTTTGGGACTAATTGTGCTTTGATGGAGTTTAAGTGATGACATTTCAGGACCTAAAGTGAACAAAAGCTCAAGAACAACAAATATCACACTTGAGTGTACCACCAATGCATTAGGGAACAAAATTAGAGAAGGTTGGAACAAAGCAAGAACGTTCGAATGACAACTCACGTTCGAACGTCCACTTGAACTATGAGAAGGCCAAACTGCTAAGACCTGGCGTGTTGCAGTCAAAAAGGCAGACCCTGAAGTTCTTGGGTACCACGTTCGAACACCAACTATTGTTCGAATGTCCACACGATTTGACTGAAGACTAGAGCAATGAGTGCAAAACTCCAAGTCCAGCATGGAGTGTGGAAGTGGGTTTCCACAGAAGACCAAGACCACTTGAGTGATGGGGTCACATCACATCTGGCGTTTGAATGCCCCTAAAGCAAAAACAGAAGACACGTTCGAACGTCCATAAAGCCAAACTGTAACGCCCCAAAAACCCCCGTGGGTGACATTACATTCTAAAAACCATTTACCGTATGAGAGCATTAAGTAAAATTCATCACGACGAAAGTTTCATTCATCAACCATTCATATTTTAACAAAATTTGGGCAGAGTCTCCTTTGTACGGGGAGCTCTACCCAAAACACAACCTGTACAATTATATTACAATTGACCACACCGGGTCCACATATGCATAACTATTGACCACACCGGGTCCATTTTTCCATCATAAAATAAACTTGCATTCATCATATGTCATATCCACACTATCATCCCAAATTAATAGGTCTAATCTTGGCCTTTACATCTCCAAAATGTAATAATATAACGCAGCGGAAATAACAGAAATGAACTAGAGTTCAAAAGGATATTCTAAGCATAATCTAGTCTAGAACAAAATAAAAGTGTCGCTCTAAGCGTCCACCTCGGGATCCACATCCCCGTCAAGCGGAGTCTTCCAATGGGTGGGCTCCTCGGCTCCTAACTCCTCCTCAAGTGTGAAATCTGAAAAAATTTTATTTGTAGGGGGTGAGCACGAAGCTCTGTAGCAAAATCCTCTCAACTCAAACAAGGTTTGAAAAACATAGCAAACGGTCGGTCTCATTTCACAACTAACATATATATAGGTTTGGAATGAAAACAGTGACATTTTAAAAGAGATCTCAAGTTTAAACAATAGCAATAATCAGTTAAAAGAATAAAGTGAGTTTAGCATCGATAAACAAAATTCTAATTTAAGCTATTTAAGAAGGGCTTCTCCCTAAGCATTGTCCCATACCAATGCATCGGCAAGAACGACCCAACTCCCGATTCCATGTATTTTTGGTTCATCCCCGTACCATGTATGTTGATTGCTTCTCGTGAATCTACCTAACGATCATGCCTAGTCCACCAATTCCAACCAACAATCACAAATCTCTTTAGGAAGGGCGTGTACCGTCTCCTACGGCATTGACGAAATCCTCCCAAGGTGTCTAGTATACTAACCCTTTTCCTCGGTGTATATGTGAACAATAGTGATCGCGAGCACAACAACGATCCACTACGAGCATTAGGCAACCATCTCACCCCCCATTGGGATAGACTAACCTCTAACACTCTACGGCATCTCTCGAAGGTAATCCAAGTCCATCACAACAACCATACAATGAGGAAATCAAGAATATTCACAATTCACAACAATTTCCCAAATATAGTAAAATCCCCAATTTTGTTTTCACATTTGTCATATAATCGAATAATCCAAGAAAATATGCAAGAGATCGTAATCTATATCATTTTGTTATACAATATTCAACACTAAAGTTTTAAAATCAAAGACAAAGAAGAAATTAGGAGAAAATCCCCTTTTCTTGAAAACTAGGGCTTTGAAAAAAAAAAAAAAATCAATAGAGCTTTGGTGGTTACCCACCCTTCATATTGTTCAAAACATGGCATTTATTACAAATAGAACAAGAATCATGTATTTCATATTATATATATGAGAAGGAGAGTGAAGAAACATATATCTATATACATATATATATCTATATATATATATCTAGCCTCAATGTGAGAGATTGAGAGAAAATCCCCTACCTTAAATCAAGATTCCAAGCTAAGACCCAAGCTTCAAGACCTTCTTGCTCTCCTTTCTTTTCCTCTTAATCTTCTCCTCCTAGGGTTTCAAAAGATTTGGGTGAGAGGGTAGCAAGAATGGAAGAAAATGGGAGGAGAATGTATTCTTGAAGAATTTGAAGTTTTGATTTCTACAAGGTATAAATCCCTCTTGATTGGTATTTCTATCTTCCTCTCTTCCTCTAAAATGGTTCCTAGGGTTTGGAGGGGTGAAATGAATGCTAAAGGGACGACATTAGGTTTTTATAGGGCAAGAAAATCGAGCAAAACCCGATATTTTCTATTCAAAAAAATCGGGTTTCCTTCGTACTGTTCACAGATTTTTGGTGCGACTTCCAGGTCAGTTTTGACCCATTTAGAGGTCGAATTGGAAATTTTTCATGAAATACACTTTTATAGCCCTCGATGTCTACTATTTCCTGTAAACTTTCAGATCAATTGGACATCAAAATATAAAGTTATGATCAAAATACTAAGCAGTGTCCATCACCCCTTTTTACCCAATTTCACTCCAATTTGGTTTTACTTCTAAAATACTTCCTAACTTCTAATACATCCCATATTACCTCTCCCAATGTTTTCCGACCTCCCGATTTCAATGGTAATGTTATTTTGGTAAAAAAGAAATTAATATATTTATTTACTTACCCTTATCAATCTTAAACACATCCAAAAAAAAAAATTAAGTTTGACCCAAAAGTCAATCCGTTCGAAACTCAAACTTCATGATTAATATTTCAACAATGATTCTAAGTTTTTATCCTCATTTTATTTATATTTGGAAAACTCTTAAGACATTAGTATTCTTATTTAATTTTAGTATAGGGTCTTACACAAACGAGAAGACAACGTTCGAACGTCGACACACGTTCGAATGTCTTCCATAGACTGCCTGCAGAGTAGTTGGTTTTCATGGGCGGCATATACTATTCACTCATCCTCTCTTATCTCCCCCTCGTCCCTTTCCTTGCCTATAAATACTCCCATTAAGGGAGATTTAAGGGAAAACCTTTCTCTTGTAGAGTAGAGATCTAGTTTCTATATTTCTTGTTTATATTTTCATTTGGCATTTGTATCAACCATCACGGAGACTAAGACTCCCCTTGTAGTTGAAGTCTTTTATTTACTTGTGCCAACTTTTTACATTCATGTTGTGACAACCATGACGANAGTACAGGGTCTTACACAAACGAGAAGACAACGTTCGAACGTCGACACACGTTCGAATGTCTTCCATAGACTGCCTGCAGAGTAGTTGGTTTTCATGGGCGGCATATACTATTCACTCATCCTCTCTTATCTCCCCCTCGTCCCTTTCCTTGCCTATAAATACTCCCATTAAGGGAGATTTAAGGGAAAACCTTTCTCTTGTAGAGTAGAGATCTAGTTTCTATATTTCTTGTTTATATTTTCATTTGGCATTTGTATCAACCATCACGGAGACTAAGACTCCCCTTGTAGTTGAAGTCTTTTATTTACTTGTGCCAACTTTTTACATTCATGTTGTGACAACCATGACGAAGACTTAGACTCCCCTTGTAGTTGTACTTGCTTTTATTTACAAGTATCAAGAGAGGTAGCTCATCTTTTGGTTGTGGTGGAAACCCTCCAAAAGTAACTAGATTTCTTTTACTTTCTTTATTTCTTTCACTTCCATTGGTTGAGCTTCCTTCTTCCTTCGAGGAGTCAAACTCTTCCACTTTTCTAGATCTTTACCAAAGTCGTGAAGGGTGGAACGTGATTCATTTATTCTTTGGTGAAGTTTGGCTCTTCGGTTATTGTACTTTACTTTGTAAGTTGTCTACTTGGAGGGATGAGTATCACTCACTTTTCTAGCTTAACTCAAGCCATGAAGAGTGAATAGTTCCTCATTCACTCTTTAGTAAGAGGTGATGAACATGTATTGATTATCTGGAAGCTATACTTGTGCATTTCCTTTATGCTTTAATGTTTTATATTTCATTTATTGAAGGATTGAATGCATCTAGCAAAGCTAAGGTACTTTGTCTAACTATGGGTTCTTTGTATGTCACGGATGACTCTTGCATGGAAAAACCTGTTGGTTCAAGGCAAGTACCTAGGTTAGATCTTCATGACACATTTCAATCTTCACTATTATCGTGCTTTATCTAAAGAATGAAACATTAATATCATAGTTGGATGCCTTGCAAAAACTCTTGCTTGTTTGTAGACGAGTTAAATCTCGGCACAGGCAATTCTTATTCACTTCTAGAAAGGCATCGAAATCCTGTGCTTAATTCTCATAGTCCATCTTTATCTTTTGATTAACTTGCTATGGACATAGGAGTTAATTGAGTTATACAACACAAGTATAATAAACCGGATGATTAACTACATGTTCTGATCATCAAGCTAAAGGGTGACTATTTTACATTTGAATTTATCTTATATTTTGTCGAGAAATCTCTTGAAAAGAATCTTCTATTCTATTCAAAAACTCCCTCCACTTCAAACTCTCAAAGTTTCTAGTTATTTGGTCTCTATTATTGCTTACTTCAAAACACCAATCATAGTTCCCTGTGGTTTCGACTCCGGACTTAACCGGATTATTACTACAACTTGACCACCTACACTTGGGTGTACACATTTTAGATTAAATCAAATTTTTGGCTCCGTTGTCGGGGAGCCATAAAAGGTGTTTACGGTAAAAGGTAAAAAGACCTCACTTTTTCTGTTTTAATTAAGTTTATGTCTGAGAACGCTCCTCACTATCAAAATTGGCCAGCAGAATCTTCTGGGTCTGTGAATCAACCGGAACCACTTTCACCATCAGCAGCTGACTCTTGTGAAAGTAAAATGGAAAATGATGAGAGACAAGGAGAAATTCTTGTGAGAGAGGGGGAAGTGCGTCACACTTGAACTCTACGGGATTACTTAAATCCCACAAGAAATAGTGTCCCCTCTTGTTTTATCTTCCCTGAAGATGCACCTCTCTTTACTGTAAAGACGGGGACAGTTCAACTACTCCCTCAATTCCATGGACTCGAAGCAGAAAATCCATATTTGCACATAAAAGAGTTTGACGAAGTATGTGGAACATTTCAAGACAATTCTGAGCTACCCAAAATGAAACTTTTTTCATTCTCTCTAAAGGATAAAGCTAAACAATGGCTAAATTCTTTAAAAGCTATTTCAATACCTGACTGGCGGGGACTACAAAATGAATTTTTTAGAAAGTTTTTCTCTTTACACCACACTAATGCTTTGAAAAGGAAAATCATGAATTTTTCAGTCAAAGAAGGAGAAACCTTTACTAAAGTTAGGAAGGATTCAAGGATCTACTTCAGTCCTGCCCACACCATGCTTTTGAGAATTGGACTTTGATAGGATTTTTTTATGATTCCTTGCCCATTAGGCTACGTCAGTTTGTCGAAATGATAGCTTAAGAAGAGTTTATGAGAAAAAGCCCGGAGAAGGCATTCAATTTTTTTGATATCATATCTGACAGTTCTCGGATGTGGGACTCAGTCTCCCTACCATTGTTGAAACCAAACCATCTACTTCCTAAGGGGGTAAGTATGTCTTGAGAGACGATGACCTAAGAGCAAAAATGTCCATCCTGTCTCGAAAGTTTGAAGCTTTAGAGATGAAAAAGGTTCATCAAATTGATGTTAGCTCTCCCACAGAACAAGTGTGCGGGATTTGTGCGCTGGCATGACACCCTACTGGGGAGTGTCCCACCATTCCAACATTCAAAGACGTTTGGTTGGAACAAACAAATGTTTTCTCCAACTTTAACAATCCTTACTCCAACCCATACTCTGAAACATATAATCCAGGGTGGCGGAACCACCCAAACTTCAATTGGAGAAACACACAGCCAACTCCTATGAACCAACTACAAGATTCACACTCACCACCTCAAGAACCTCCCACATATCAACCATACCAACCACCACAAAAGATGAGCCTTGAGGATACTCTGAATCAGTTTCTGCAAAGCTAGATGAACTAAAACCATAGTTCCACTCAGGCTTTTACTGATTTGAAAACACAGACCACTCAATCTTTCAACAATCTTAAAAGCGACATCCAAAAGTTGACCCAATCAATGATCACATATGAGAAGGGCAAGTTTCTTGCCCGACCAAAACCACCACAAGGCCAATTTAAAGTGAGAAATCGCACAATCATTGAAACTCCACAAGACCAAACCCAAGTTGTCACTACACTAAGAAATGGCAAGGTGATTGACAAGACCATCAAAAACATGCTACTTCCAAAGCCAAAACCTGAGTCAATCCCAGTTAATTCACCAATCAAGACTAAAATAATTGAGCCTAAATGTGAGAAAGAAGAGGAACCCGAGCCCATGATTTAACAAGAACCAAATCCATCAAGGGAAGAAGAACCCTCGTGTTCTATTCCTGCTCTTTTTCCTCATCGACTCAAAACTGCACAGAAGTTGAATAATCAGCCAGAAATTTAAGAGCTCTTCAAGCAAGTAAAAATTAACATCCCACTTCTGGATGCAATCAAATAGGTTCATCTTATGCCAAGTTTCTAAAAGACTTGTGCATAGTCAAAAGAAGCCAGAATGTTCAAAAAGAGCCTTCCTGATAGAACATGCCAGTGCCTTGCTTTAACACAAAACCCCTCCAAAATACAAAGATCTAGGGTGTCCGACTGTGTCGTGTGTCATTGGAAATTTCAGAATTGAACAAGCACTGTTAGACCTTGGAGCAAGTGTCAATTTGCTCCCATTTTCTGTTTACCAGCAGTTGAGTCTAGGAGAACTCAAACCCACAAGTGTTACATTTCAGTTGGCAGACAAATCTGTCAAAATTCCTAGCGGTATTGTTGAAGATGTACTTGTCCAAGTGGACAACTTTGTATTCCCTGTTGACTTCATCATCCTAGATACTCAGCCAGCAAAGCATTCAAAGAACCCAATTCTTGTTATTCTTGGTCGACCATTCTTAGCAACTTCAAATTCACTAATCAATTACAGGAATGAAGTCATGAAATTAACCTTTGGGAATATGACTCTTGAGCTAAATATTTTCAATTTTTCAAAACACCCAGGAGACTACAAAGAAGAAAGAGAAATAAATTTCATTGAGTCGTTGGTTTAGGACCATCTAAATAACTCATTCTGTGAAAATTCCACTGAATCCTCTTTGTCATAATCCATCACTTTTGAAACAACAGATGATGATCCCAAGAATTTCCCAACTCATGCTATTGATACATGGACCTCCAAGTTCGAAGAACTTTCACCAAGTGGCACAAAGCCACTCTCATCAAGTGTCAAGCCTGAATTGAAACATCTCCCATCTGACCTCAAATATGCATTTCTAGGAGAGGACGAGTCGTACCTAGTGGTAATTTCATCTAAGCTCACAAACTTGCAAGAGTTTAAACTGATTGAAGTTCTTAAAAGTCACAAAAGCAGCATTGGGTGGACCATCGCTAACTTGAAAGGTATAAGCCCATTGATCTGCAATCATGCCATATACCTGGAAGAGGATTCAAAACCCTCTCGTCGAATGCAGCGACGACTGAACCTTCACATGAAGGAAGTTGTGAAAATGGAAGTGCTTAAACTCTTAGATGCAGGGATAATCTTTCTCATCTTCGATAGTAAATGGGTTAGTCCAACCCAAGTTGTGCCCAAAATGTTTGGGGTCACAGTGGTCAAAAATGAAGCCAATGAACTAGTACCAAATAGAGTCGTCACAGGATGGCGGATGTGTATTGACTATCGAAAGCTCAATTTAGTGACTAGAAAAGACCATTTTTCTCTTCCTTTTCTGGACCAGGTTCTAGAGAGAATTACAGGACATTAATTTTACTATTTCCTAGATGGCTATTTCGGATACAATCAAATTACGATAGCACACAATGATCAAGAGAAATCCATATTCGCATGCCCCTTTGACACTTTTGCATTCAAAAGGATGCCATTCGAGCTTTGTAATGCTCCTGCAACATTTCAAAGATGCATGCTGAGTCTGTTCAGTGATATGGTTAAGAAAGTTTTGGAAGTATTCATGGATGACTTCTCTATCTATGGTGACTCGTTTGGTTTGTGTCTGGCCAATCTAGAAAAGGTACTAATAAGGTGTTAAGAAGCCAATCTGGTGCCTAATTAGGAGAAATGTCATTTCATGGTAGCGCAAGGCATTGTCTTGGGTCACATTGTGTCGTCTAAGAGCATGAAAGTTGATAGGGCCAAAATAGATCTGATTGGGAACTTGCCTGCTCCCAAGATTATAAAGTATGTCCGATCATTTCTGGGACACGCAGGAGTTTACCGAAGATTCATAAAAGATTTTAGTACTATAGCAAAACCCATGTGTTATCTCCTGAGTCAGGACATAATGTTTGATTAGAGTGAAGCATGCCAAAAAGCTTTTGACAAGCTTAAAGGCATGTTAATTTATGCCCCAATAATACAGCCCCCTGACTGGACTCTGCCCTTCGAACTTATGTGTGATGCAAGTGATTATGTTGTAGGTGTTGTATTGGGACAAAGAAAGGATAAGAAACCACATGTCATTTACTATACAAGTAAAACTTTGAATGCTACTCAAATAAATTATTTAACAACTGAAAAAGAATTGCTTGCGGTAGTTTTTGCTTTGGAAAAATTTCGTCCTTATCTTGTTGATTCTTTTGTTACTATGTTCACTTACCATGCAACATTAAAATTCTTGCTTACAAAGAAGGATTCCAAGCCTACGCTCTTAAGGTGGATACTGTTACTTCAAGAGTTTGACCTGGTCATTAAGGACAAAAAGGGTGTTAAGAATGTGGTGGCAGACTATCTGTTCAGGTTAACTTATGAATTTCACGAGGTGGACTGCGAATCAATGAAAAATTCTCCGATGAACAATTGTTCATAATTGATGAGACCCCATGGTACATTGATATTGCTAATTTCCTTGCTACTAAAACACTCCCTCCATCTTTCTCCCTCATGGACAAAAAGAAATTTTTGAGGGAGGTTCATAACTTCTTTTGGGAAGATTCGTACGTATTTAAGTACTGTAAGGATCAAATCATAAGACGTTGCATCCCCACTTAGGAAAGCAGACGGGTAATAACCTTTTGTTATTCTGAAGCATGTGGTGGCCACTTCTCCTCAAGAAAAATTGTTGCAAAAATCTTACATTGTGGATTTTACTGGCCCACACTTTTCAAAGATGTCCATGCCTTTTGTTTAATTTGCGATAGATGCCAAAGGTTGGGAAGCATTTCAAAAACAAACATGATGCCCTTGAATCCCATTCTGGTGATTGAAATTTTTGACTGTTGGGGCATCGATTTTATGGGACCATTTCCCCCTTCCTTTGGCTACCTATACATTTTAGTGGTCGTAAACTATGTACCCAAATGGGTTGAGGCAATTTCATGTCAGAATAATGATTACCAAACGGTGATCAAATTTTTGAAAGAAAACAAATCAATCATAAGTGATGGGGTGCTCATTTTTGCAATCGCCCTTTCTAGAATTTGATGAAAATATATTTGATTTTCCACAAAATTGTAACCCCTTATCATCCACAGACTAGTGGACAGGCCGAATTAACTAATCGGGAGATCAAATTAATTTTGGAAAAAAAAATGGTAAATTCGGACGGCAAAGAATGGTCATCAAGACTAACTGATGCACTTTGGGCATACCGCACTGCGTTTAAAATAATTTTGGGCATATCTCCTTNAAAAAAAATGGTAAATTCGGACGGCAAAGAATGGTCATCAAGACTAACTGATGCACTTTGGGCATACCGCACTGCGTTTAAAATAATTTTGGGCATATCTCCTTATTGATTATTCTATGGAAAGCCGTGTCACCTACTTGTGGAAATGGAACATAGGGCATATTGGGCCATTAAAGCAATGAATAGTGACCTAGACAAGGCTGGACTTTCAAGAAAACTGCAAATTAACGAACTGGAGGAATTGAGAAAAGAAGCATATGAAAATGCTAAAATTGTGAAATCCAGGATGAAAATCTTTCATGATAAAATCATTGTGCAAAAGTCTTTTGAACCTTCTCAAAAAGTCCTGTTGTTTAATTCAAGACTCCGCCTATATCCTAGTAAGTTGAGATCAAGATGGATAGGGTCTTATATTGTCAAAGAAGTGTTTGAACACGNCAAAAAGTCCTGTTGTTTAATTCAAGACTCCGCCTATATCCTAGTAAGTTGAGATCAAGATGGATAGGGTCTTATATTGTCAAAGAAGTGTTTGAACACGGAGCAGTAGAAATGGAAAATCCATCGAATGGTAATATCTTGCTGTTAATGGTCAACAATTGAAACCATTTTTGCAGAACTTTGTCAAAAATGTGGAGACCATTTTTTTAATGGATCCAGAACACCNCGGAGCAGTAGAAATGGAAAATCCATCGAATGGTAATATCTTGCTGTTAATGGTCAGCAGTTGAAACCATTTTTGCAGAACTTTGTCAAAAATGTGGAGACCATTCTTTTAATGGATCCAGAACATCNGCTGTTAATGGTCAACAATTGAAACCATTTTTGCAGAACTTTGTCAAAAATGTGGAGACCATTTTTTTAATGGATCCAGAACACCACTTCAAGAAAAGCTTCTGCTGACACAAAAAGGGGCGGGTCAGGAAAAATCCAATTAGACCCGACCCACAGGCGCACCTTTATAAGCCGCCTTTGCCCTTTTCTTTTTTTTTTTCCCCACCGCTTTTCCCCTTTTTCCTTTTTTCCTTTTTCCTTCTTCTTCTTCTTCTTCGCTATTCGCGATCTTTTGGAACCGTGACCCATCTCCCAACAACACCATGACCATACTACCCGAACACCCAATTAGGGGCGGGTTAGGAAAAATCCAATTAGACTCGACCCACAGGCGCACCTTTATAAGCCGCCTTTGCCCTTTTTCTTTTTTTTCCCCACCGCCTTTCGCCTTTTTCCTTTTTCCTTCTTCTTCTTCTTCTTCGCTATTCGCGATCTTTTGGAACCGTGACCCATCTCCCAACAACACCATGACCATACTACCCGAACACCCAATTAGGGGCGGGTTAGGAAAAATCCAATTAGACCCGACCCACAGGCGCACCTTTATAAGCCGCCTTTGCCCTTTTTCTTTTTTTCCCCACCGCCTTTCGCCTTTTTCCTTTTTCCTTCTTCTTCTTCTTCTTCGCTATTCGCGATCTTTTGGAACCGTGACCCATCTCCCAACAACACCATGACCATACTACCCGAACACCCAATTAGGGGCGGGTTAGGAAAAATCCAATTAGACTCGACCCACAGGCGCACCTTTATAAGCCGCCTTTGCCCTTTTTCTTTTTTTTCCCCACCGCCTTTCGCCTTTTTCCTTTTTCCTTCTTCTTCTTCTTCGCTATTCGCGATCTTTTGGAACCACGACCCATCTCCCAACAACACCATGACCATACTACCCGAAGACCCAGTCCTTTGTCTCATGATCTACATATGTTTACTCTATTTGTATATGACTCTTCTTCTTCTGTCTGCATTCAAAATCAAGGGTTTCCATCCTAGCAAAAACCCAGATCTGCGGAGATATGATTAATTTGTGTATTTTGCTTGTAGGTTTTCGGCAAATGAATAGATCTCTACATTTCAACCTCATCTCCAAGCTCAAAAATATCGGTAAATTCAAACATTAGAGACAATGTTCAGTTTAGGGTGGGGGGTGAGAACTACTATTCAAATGTGCCCGTAGAAAATTTTTAAATTTGTGTTGTTGTTGCTGTTCCTAATTAGATTGTGTACCGTGTTTTGTATTTTGTATAAATTGATGATTATGTTTGTGAGTCATCTCTAATCATCTTTGTGGCTAGAATACGTTAAAGAACCAGATCGTGAGTCTTAAAAAGTAGAAAGCATGGATGTTAAACTTTTTTGGTTTAGTCTAGGAGTTTTACTCACCTTTCCACCTGATGTGCATATGGTGATCATGAGAAAAACAAGATTGGTGAGAAATANTGGTGAGAAAGAATGAGATCCGAGTAGAGCAAAAGAAACCCCTCTATGGCAGAAGCACTTTTGCTAAACGCCTTCGTACCAAAAGGCTAAGTGCATGTAAACAGTGTGGTAGAGTTTTTCACAAGAAAAGGTACAATCAGTGTTTTGAACCAATTTTTTGTTGCGCACTCGATCGATTAGAATAGATAGTGAATGGACTGAGTAAGGATTACCCTGAGACGCCATGCTATTCCAGTACTTTGCTTAACCGGTTTGTGCAAGAGGAAATTGAGAGAGTCACTGGTTGTCCTCACTACACAAATACAGAGGGAGACTCAGATTAGAATCATTGAGATGAAAGCCAAGGATCTGAATTTTTGTAAAAAAGTGTAAAAATCCTTTTTGTTTTGTACAAACTCTTTTGACTGAAATGAAAAAATGGCCCGAGTAAGGAATGTCTCAGAATACCAACCTAAAGTGTGGGTAGGGATTTATCCTAAGATGCCATGAATTTTTTGATCAAACTTGAGTATATTGCCCTATTTTATTATGCATAATGTAGTGAAGAAAAATTTTAAAAATTTTTGAGTTTTGATTCCATGTTCAAATGCCTACTTACGTTCGAACGTGGGTTGCTTGCAGTACTCAGCCTCTGATGGAAACAAGAAGTACTGGGAGCTCAGTCCGTTTGAACGAGATTAACGTTCGAACGCCAATAGCACGTTCGAATGATAGGAGCTTACAATACTTTGGTCTCTGATAGAACTCAAAAGTACTAGAGCTCACCACGTTCGAACGACATCCACGTTTGAACGATATTTTAAAAACTCTTCTATAGACGTACGAACGTTATAGACGTTCAAACACTACTTCTCATACTATAAAAACCTGAGTCATCATCTACACTTTAAAATCCCCAAAAACATCCAAAATCTCTCAAAACCTAGAACCCATTTGTGATACCCAGCCCCCAAAACACCTTCCGTTCTCTAAATTCACCTAAAATCAACCCTCCCAAACTCATTCCNTACACTTTAAAATCCCCAAAAACATCCAAAATCTCTCAAAACCTAGAACCCATTTGCGATACCCAGCCCCCAAAACACCTTCCGTTCTCTAAATTCACATAAAATCAACCCTCCCAAACTCATTCCCACAGACTGCCTGCAGAGTAGTTGGTTTTCATGGGCGGCATACACTATTCACTCATCCTCTCTTATCTCCCCCCTCTTCCCCTTCCTTGCCTATAAATACTCCTAGTAAGGGAGCTTCAAGGGAAAACCTTTCTCTTGTAGAGTAGAGAGCTCGTTTGTATATTTCTTGTTTATGTTTTCATTTGGCATTTGTATCAACCATGATGGAGGCTAAAACTCCCCTTGTAGTTGAAGTCTTTTATTTACTTGTTCCAACTTTTTACATTCATGTTGTGACAACCATGATGGAGGCTTAGACTCCCCTTGCAGTTGTACTTGCTTTTATTTACAAGTATAAAGAGGGATAGCTCATCTTTTGGTTATGGTGGAAACCCTCCAAAAGTAACTAGCTTTCTTCTACTTTCTTTATTTCTTTCACTTCCATTGCTTGAGCTTCCTTCTTCCTTAGAGGAGTGAAACTCTTCCACTTTTCTAGAGCTTTACTAATGTTGTGAAGGATGGAACGTGATTCACTTATTCTTTGGTGAAGATCGGCTCTTCGCTTATTGTACTTTACTTTGTAAGTTCTCTATTTGAAGGGATGAGTATCACTCACTTTTATAGCTTAACTCAAGCCATGAAGAGTAAGTAGTTCCTCATTCACTCTTTAGTAAGAGGTGATGAACATGTATTGATTATCCGGAAGCTATACTAATGCATTTCCTTTATGCTTTAATGTTTTATATTTCATTTATTGCAGGATTGAATGCATCTAGCAAAGCTAAGGTACTTTGTCTNGTAGTTCCTCATTCACTCTTTAGTAAGAGGTGATGAACATGTATTGATTATCCGGAAGCTATACTAGTGCATTTCCTTTATGCTTTAATGTTTTATATTTCATTTATTAAAGGATTGAATGCATCTAGCAAAGCTAAGGTACTTTGTCTAACTATGGGTTCTTTCTATGTCACAGATGACTCTTGCATGGAAAAACCTGTTGGTTCAAGGCAAGTACCTAGGTTAGATCTTCATGACACATTCCAATCTTCACTTTTATCGTGCTTTATCTAAAGAATAGGAAATTAATGCCATAGTTGGATGCCTTGTGAAAACACATGCTTATTTGTAGACGGGTTAAATCTCGGCATAGGCAATTCTTGTTCACTTCTAAAAAGGCATCAGAATCATGTGCTTAATTCTCACAGTCCATCTTTATCTTCCAATTAACTTACGGTTAACACGGGAGTTAATTGAGTTATAAAACACAAGTATAATAAACTGGATGATTAACTACATGTTTTGATCCTCAAGCTAAAGGGTGATTGTTTTACATTTAATTTTATCTTATATTTTGTCTAGAAATCTCTTGAAAAGAATCTTCTATTCTATTCAAGAACTCCTNAAGTATAATAAACTGGATGATTAACTACATGTTTTGATCCTCAAGCTAAAGGGTGATTGTTTTACATTTAATTTTATCTTATATTTTGTCTAGAAATCTCTTGAAAAGAATCTTCTATTCTACTCAAGAACTCCTATTCAAACTCTGCGGGATTACTTAAATCCCACAAGAAATAGTGTCTCTCTTGTTTTATCTTCCCTGAAGATGCACCCCTCTTTATTGTAAAGACGGGGACAGTTCAACTACTCCCTTAATTCCATGGACTCGAAACAGAAAACTCATATTTGCACATAAAAGAGTTTGAGGAAATATGTGGAACATTTCAAGACAATTCTGAGCTAGCCAAAATGAAACTTTTTTCATTCTCTGTAATGGATAAAGCTAAACAATGGCTAAATTCTTTAAAAGCTCTTTCATTACCTGACCGGCGGGCACTACAAAATGAATTTTGCAGAAATTGTTTCCCTCTACACCGCTCTAATACATTAAAAAGGCAAATCATGAATTTTTTGGTCAAAGAAGGAGAAACCTTTTACCAAAGTTGGGAAAGAGTCAAGGATCTACTTTAGTCCTGCCCACACCATGCTTTTAAGAATTGGACTTTTGTAGGATTTTTTTATGACTCCTTGCCCACTAGGCTACGTCAGTTTGTTGAAATGATGGGTCAAGGAGAGTTTATGAGCAAAAGTCCAGAGGAGGCATTCAATTTTTTTGATACCATATCTGACAGTTCTCAGATGTGGGACTCAACCTCCCCTATCATTGTTGAAACCAAACCATCTACTTCCCAAGGGGGTAAGTATGTCTTGAGAGATAACGATGACCTAAGAGCAAAAATGTCCATCCTGTCTCGAAAGCTTGAAGCTTCANGTATGTCTTGAGAGATAACGATGACCTAAGAGCAAAAATGTCCATCCTGTCTCGAAAGCTTGAAGCTTTAGAGATGAAAAAGGTTCATCAAATTGATGTTAGCTCTCCCACAGAACAAGTGTGTGGGATCTGTGCGCTGACAGGACACCCTATTGGGGAGTGTCCCACCATTCCAGCATTCAAAGAGGTTTTGTTGGAACAAACAAATGTTGTCTCCAACTTCAACAACCCTTACTCCAACCCATACTCTAAAACATATAATCCAGGGTAGTGGAACCACCCAAACTTTAGTTAGAGAAACACATAACTAACTCCCATGAACCAACTACAAGATTCACACCCACCACCTCAAGGACCTCCCACATATCAACCAAACCAACCACCACAAAAAAGGAGCCTTGAGGATACTATGAATCAGTTTATGCAAAATTAGATGAACTATAACCACAGTTCCACTCAGGCTTTTACTGATTTTAACACATAGACCACTCAATCTTTCGACAATCTTAAAAGCCATATCCAAAAGTTGACCTAATTCATGACCACACATGAGAGGGGCAAGTTTCCTACCCAACCAAAACCACCACAACACCAATTTTAGGTGGGAAATCCCATAATCATGGAAAATCCACAAGACCAAGCCCAAGTTGTCACTACACTAAGAAGTAGGAAGGTGATTGACATGACCATAAAAAATATGCCACTTCCAAAGCCAAAACCTCAGTCAATCCCAGTCAATTCTCCAATCGAGACTAAAATAATTGAGCCTGAATGTGAGAAAGAAGAGGATCCTGAGCCTATGATTGAATAAGAACTAGAACTATTAAGGGAAGAGGAACACTCGTGTTCTATTCCTACTCCTTTTCCTTATTGACTCAAAATTACATAAAAGTTAAATAATTAGCCAAAAATTTACGAGCTCTTCAAACAAGTAAAAATCAACATCCCAATTCTGGATGCAATCAAACAGGTTCCATCTTATGCCAAGTTTTTGAAAGACTTGTGCATAGTCAAAAGAAGCCAGAATGTTCAAAAAAAAGCCTTCCTGACAAAACATGCTAGTGCCTTGCTTTAACACAAAACCCTTCCAAAATACCATGATCCAAGGTGTCTGACTGTGTCGTGTGTCATTGGAAATTTTAGAATCGAACAAGCACTTTTAGACCATGGAGCAAGTGTCAATTTGCTCCCATTCTCTGTTTACCAACAATTGGGTCTAGGAGAACTCAAACCCACAAGTGTCACACACTTCAGTTAGCAGATAGATCTGACAAAACTCCCAGGGGTATTTTTTAAGATGTACTTGTCCAAGTGGACAATTTTGTATTCCCTTTTGGCTTCATCGTCATAGATACTCAGCCAGTAAAGCATTCAGAGAACCCAATTCCCGTTATTCTTGGTCGACCCTTCCTAGGAACTTCAAATTCACTAATCAATTGTAGGAATGAAGTCATGAAATTAACCTTTGGGAATATGACTCTTGAGCTAAATATTTTCAATGTTGCAAAACACCTAGGAAAAAACAAAGAAGAAAGAGAAATAAATTCTATTGAGTCGTTGGTTCAGGACCATCTGAATAACTCAGTCTGTGAAAATTCCACTGAATTCTCTCTATCATAATCCATCACTTCTGAAATAATAGATGATGATCCAAAGAATTGCCCAACTCATACTGTTGATACATGGACCTCCAAGTTCGAAGAACTTTCACCAAGTGGCACAAAGCCACTCTTATCAATTGTCAAGCCACCAAAGCCTGAATTGAAACCTCTCCCATCTATCCTCAAATATACATTTCTAGGACAGGACAAGTCATACCCAGTGGTAATTGAATTGATCTGAAATGTGTACACCCAAGTGCAGGCAGTCAAGTTGTAGTAATAATCTGGTTAAGTCCAGAGTCGAATCCACAAGAAATTATGATTTGTGTTTTGAAGTAAGCAATATTAAAGACCAAGTAACTAGAATTTCGAGAGTTTGGATTGGTGGGATTCTTGAATAGAATAAAAGATTCTTTTCAAGAGTGTTATAGACAAAATATAAGATTCTCAAATGTAAGAGGCACCCAATAGCTTAAGGATCAGGACATGTAATAGACTATCGGATTTATTGTATTTGTGCTTTATAACTCAATTAACTCCTGTGTCAACACCAAGCTAATTAAAAGATAAAGATGGATTGTGAGAATTAAGCACATGATTCTGATACCTTTCTAGAAGTTTACCAGAATTATCTGCGCCGAGACTTAACCCGTCTACAAACAAGCAAGTGTTNACACCCAGGAGACTACAAAGAAGAAAGAGAAATAAATTTCATTGAGTCGTTGGTTCAGGACCATCTAAATAACTCATTCTGTGAAAATTCCACTGAATCCTCTCTGTCATAATCCATCACTTCTGAAACAACAGATGATGATCCCAAGAATTTCCCAACTCATGCTATTGATACATGGACCTCCAAGTTCGAAGAACTTTCACCAAGTAGNCAACTCATGCTATTGATACATGGACCTCCAAGTTCGAAGAACTTTCACCAAGTGGCACAAAGCCACTCTCATCAAGTGTCAAGCCTGAATTGAAACATCTCCCATCTGACCTCAAATATGCATTTCTAGGAGAGGATGAGTCGTACCTAGTGGTAATTTCATCTAAGCTCACAAACTTGCAAGAGTTTAAACTGATTGAAGTTCTTAAAAGTCACAAAAGCAGCATTGGGTGGACCATCGCTAACTTGAAAGGTATAAGCCCATTGATCTGCAATCATGCCATATACCTGGAAGAGGATTAAAAACCCTCTCGTCGAATGCAGCGACGACTGAACCTTCACATGAAGGAAGTTGTGAAAATGGAAGTGCTTAAACTTTTAGATGCAGGGATAATCTTTCTCATCTTCGATAGTAAATGGGTTAGTCCAACCCAAGTTGTGCCCAAAATGTCTGGGGTCACAGTGGTCAAAAATGAAGCCAATGAACTAGTACCAAATAGAGTCGTCACAGGATGACGGATGTGTATTGACTATCAAAAGCTCAATTTAGTGACTAGAAAAGACCATTTTTCTCTTCCTTTTCTGGACCAGATTCTAGAGAGAATTACAGGACATTAATTTTACTATTTCCTGGATGGCTATTTCGGATACAATCAAATTACGATAGCACACAATGATCAAGATAAATCCATATTCGCATGCCCCTTTGACACTTTTGCATTCAAAAGGAAGCCATTCGAGCTTTGTAATGCTCCTGCAACATTTCAAAGATGCATGCTGAGTCTGTTCAGTGATATGGTTAAGAAAGTTTTGGAAGTATTCATGGATGACTTCTCTATCTATGGTGACTCGTTTGGTTTGTGTCTGGCCAATCTAGAAAAGGTACTAATAAGGTGTCAGGAAGCCAATCTGGTGCCTAATTAGGAGAAATGTCATTTCATGGTAGCGCAAGGCATTGTCTTGGGTCACATTGTGTCGTCTAAGAGCATGAAAGTTGATAGGGCCAAAATAGATCTGATTGGGAACTTGCCTGCTCCCAAGATTATAAAGTATGTCCGATCATTTCTGGGACACGTAGGAGTTTACTGAAGATTCATAAAAGATTTTAGTACTATAGCAAAACCCATGTGTTATCTCCTGAGTCAGAACATAATGTTTGATTAGAGTGAAGCATGCCAAAAAGCTTTTGACAAGCTTAAAGGCATGTTAATTTATGCCCCAATAATACAGCCCCCTGACTGGACTCTGCCCTTCGAACTTATGTGTGATGCAAGTGATTATGTTGTAGGTGTTGTATTGGGACAAAGAAAAGATAAGAAACCACATGTCATTTACTATACAAGTAAAACTTTGAATGCTGCTCAAATAAATTATTTAACAACTGAAAAAGAATTGCTTGCGGTAGTTTTTGCTTTGAAAAATTTTCGTCCTTATCTTGTTGATTCTTCTGTTACTATGTTCACTGACCATGCAACATTAAAATTCTTGCTTACAAAGAAGGATTCCAAGCCTACGCTCTTAAGGTGGATACTGTTACTTCAAGAGTTTGACCTGCTCATTAAGGACAAAAAGGGTGTTAAGAATGTGGTGGCAGACTATCTGTTCAGGTTAACTTATGAATTTCACGAGGTGGACTGCGAATCAATGAAAAATTCTCCGATGAACAATTGTTCATAATTGATGAGACCCCATGGTACGTTGATATTGCTAATTTCCTTGCTACTAAAACACTCCCTCCATCTTTCTCCCTCATGGACAAAAAGAAATTTTTGAGGGAGGTTCATAACTTCTTTTGGGAAGATTCGTACGTATTTAAGTACTGTAAGGATCAAATCATAAGACGTTGCATCCCCACTTAGGAAAGCAGAAGGGTAATAACCTTTTGTTATTCTGAAGCATGTGGTGGCCACTTCTCCTCAAGAAAAATTGTTGCAAAAATCTTACATTGTGGATTTTACTGGCCCACACTTTTCAAAGATGTCCATGCCTTTTGTTTAATTTGCAATAGATGCCAAAGGTTGGGAAGCATTTCAAAAACAAACATGATGCCCTTGAATCCCATTCTGGTGATTGAAATTTTTGACTGTTGGGGCATCGATTTTATGGGACCATTTCCCCCTTCCTTTGGCTACCTATACATTTTAGTGGTCGTAAACTATGTACCCAAATGGGTTGAGGCAATTTCATGTCAGAATAATGATTACCAAACGGTGATCAAATTTTTGAAAGAAAACAAATCAATCATAAGTGATGGGGTGCTCATTTTTGCAATCGCCCTTTCTAGAATTTGATGAAAATATATTTGATTTTCCACAAAATTCTAACCCCTTATCATCCACAGACTAGTGGACAGGCCGAATTAACTAATCGGGAGATCAAATTAATTTTGGAAAAAAAATGGTAAATTCGGACGGCAAAGAATGGTCATCAAGACTAACTGATGCACTTTGGGCATACCGCACTGCGTTTAAAATAATTTTGGGCATATCTCCTTATTGATTATTCTATGGAAAGCCGTGTCACCTACTTGTGGAAATGGAACATAGGGCATATTGGGCCATTAAAGCAATGAATAGTGACCTAGACAAGGCTGGACTTTCAAGAAAACTGCAAATTAACGAACTGGAGGAATTGAGAAAAGAAGCATATGAAAATGCTAAAATTGCGAAAACCAGGATGAAAATCTTTCATGATAAAATCATTGTGCAAAAGTCTTTTGAACCTTCTCAAAAAGTCCTGTTGTTTAATTCAAGACTCCGCCTATATCCTAGTAAGTTGAGATCAAGATGGATAGGGTCTTATATTGTCAAAGAAGTGTTTGAACACGGAGCAGTAGAAATGGAAAATCCATCGAATGGTAATATCTTGCTGTTAATGGTCAACAATTGAAACCATTTTTGCAGAACTTTGTCAAAAATGTGGAGACCATTTTTTTAATGGATCCAGAACACCACTTCAAGAAAAGCTTCTGCTGACACAAAAAGGGGCGGGTCAGGAAAAATCCAATTAGACCCGACCCACAGGCGCACCTTTATAAGCCGCCTTTGCCCTTTTCTTTTTTTTTTTCCCCACCGCTTTTCCCCTTTTTCCTTTTTTCCTTTTTCCTTCTTCTTCTTCTTCTTCGCTATTCGCGATCTTTTGGAACCGTGACCCATCTCCCAACAACACCATGACCATACTACCCGAACACCCAATTAGGGGCGGGTTAGGAAAAATCCAATTAGACCCGACCCACAGGCGCACCTTTATAAGCCGCCTTTGCCCTTTTTCTTTTTTTCCCCACCGCCTTTCGCCTTTTTCCTTTTTCCTTCTTCTTCTTCTTCGTTATTCGCGATCTTTTGGAACCACGACCCATCTCCCAACAACACCATGACCATACTACCCGAAGACCTAGTCCTTTGTCTCATGATCTACATGTGTTTACTCTATTTGTATATGACTCTTCTTCTTCTGTCTGCATTCAAAATCAAGGGTTTCCATCCTAGCAAAAACCCAGATCTGCGGAGATATGATTAATTTGTGTATTTTGCTTGTAGGTTTTCGGCAAATGAATAGATCTCTACATTTCAACCTCATCTCCAAGCTCAAAAATATCGGTAAATTCAAACATTAGAGACAATGTTCAGTTTAGGGGGGGGGGGTGAGAACTACTATTCAAATGTGCCCGTAGAAAATTTTTAAATATGTGTTGTTGTTGTTGTTCCTAATCAGATTGTGTACCGTGTTTTGTATTTTGTATAAATTGATCATTATGTTTGTGAGTCATCTCTAATCATCTTTGTGGCTAGAATATGTTAAAGAACCAGATCGTGAGTCTTAAAAAGTAGAAAGCATGGATGTTAAACTTTTTTGGTTTAGTCTAGGAGTTTTACTCACCTTTCCACTTGATGTGCATATGGTGATCATGGGAAAAACAAGACTGGTGAGAAAGAATGAGATCCGAGTAGAGCAAAAGAAACCCCTCTATGGCAGAAGCACTTTTGCTAAACGCCTTCGTACCAAAAGGCTAAGTGCATGTAAACAGTGTGGTAGAGTTTTTCACAAGAAAAGGTACAATCAGTGTTTTGAACCAATTTTTTGTTGCGCACTCGATCGATTAGAATAGATAGTGAATGGACTGAGTAAGGATTACCCTGAGATGCCATGCTATTCCAGTACTTTGCTTAACCGGTTTGTGCAAGAGGAAATTGAGAGAGTCACTGGTTGTCCTCACTACACAAATACAGAGGGAGACTCAGATTAGAATCATTGAGATGAAAGCCAAGGATCTGAATTTTTGTAAAAAAGTGTAAAAATCCTTTTTGTTTTGTACAAACTCTTTTGACTGAAATGAAAAAATGGCCCGAGTAAGGAATGTCTCAGAATACCAACCTAAAGTGTGGGTAGGGATTTATCCTAAGATGCCATGAATTTTTTGATCAAACTTGAGTATATTGCCCTATTTTATTATGCATAATGTAGTGAAGAAAAATTTTAAAAATTTTTGAGTTTTGATTCCATGTTCAAATGCCTACTTACGTTCGAACGTGGGTTGCTTGCAGTACTCAGCCTCTGATGGAAACAAGAAGTACTGGGAGCTCAGTCCGTTTGAACGAGATTAACGTTCGAACGCCAATAGCACGTTCGAATGACAGGAGCTTACAATACTTTGGTCTCTGATAGAACTCAAAAGTACTAGAGCTCACCACGTTCGAACGACATCCACGTTTGAACGATATTTTAAAAACTCTTCTATAGACGTACGAACGTTATAGACGTTCAAACACTACTTCTCATACTATAAAAACCTGAGTCATCATCTACACTTTAAAATCCCCAAAAACATCCAAAATCTCTCAAAACCTAGAACCCATTTGCGATACCCAGCCCCCAAAACACCTTCCGTTCTCTAAATTCACATAAAATCAACCCTCCCAAACTCATTCCCATAGACTGCCTGCAGAGTAGTTGGTTTTCATGGGCGGCATACACTATTCACTCATCCTCTCTTATCTCCCCCTCTTCCCCTTCCTTGCCTATAAATACTCCTAGTAAGGGAGCTTCAAGGGAAAACCTTTCTCTTGTAGAGTAGAGAGCTCGTTTGTATATTTCTTGTTTATGTTTTCATTTGGCATTTGTATCAACCATGATGGAGGCTAAAACTCCCCTTGTAGTTGAAGTCTTTTATTTACTTGTTCCAACTTTTTACATTCATGTTGTGACAATCATGATGGAGGCTTAGACTCCCCTTGCAGTTGTACTTGCTTTTATTTACAAGTATAAAGAGGGATAGCTCATCTTTTGGTTATGGTGGAAACCCTCCAAAAGTAACTAGCTTTCTTCTACTTTCTTTATTTCTTTCACTTCCATTGCTTGAGCTTCCTTCTTCCTTAGAGGAGTGAAACTCTTCCACTTTTCTAGAGCTTTACTAATGTTGTGAAGGATGGAACGTGATTCACTTATTCTTTGGTGAAGATCGGCTCTTCGCTTATTGTACTTTACTTTGTAAGTTCTCTATTTGAAGGGATGAGTATCACTCACTTTTATAGCTTAACTCAAGCCATGAAGAGTAAGTAGTTCCTCATTCACTCTTTAGTAAGAGGTGATGAACATGTATTGATTATCCGGAAGCTATACTAGTGCATTTCCTTTATGCTTTAATGTTTTATATTTCATTTATTAAAGGATTGAATGCATCTAGCAAAGCTAAGGTACTTTGTCTAACTATGGGTTCTTTCTATGTCACAGATGACTCTTGCATGGAAAAACCTGTTGGTTCAAGGCAAGTACCTAGGTTAGATCTTCATGACACATTCCAATCTTCACTTTTATCGTGCTTTATCTAAAGAATAGGAAATTAATGCCATAGTTGGATGCCTTGTGAAAACACATGCTTATTTGTAGACGGGTTAAATCTCGGCATAGGCAATTCTTGTTCACTTCTAAAAAGGCATCAGAATCATGTGCTTAATTCTCACAGTCCATCTTTATCTTCCAATTAACTTACGGTTAACACGGGAGTTAATTGAGTTATAAAACACAAGTATAATAAACTGGATGATTAACTACATGTTTTGATCCTCAAGCTAAAGGGTGATTGTTTTACATTTAATTTTATCTTATATTTTGTCTAGAAATCTCTTGAAAAGAATCTTCTATTCTACTCAAGAACTCCTATTCAAACTCTGCGGGATTACTTAAATCCCACAAGAAATAGTGTCTCTCTTGTTTTATCTTCCCTGAAGATGCACCCCTCTTTATTGTAAAGACGGGGACAGTTCAACTACTCCCTTAATTCCATGGACTCGAAACAGAAAACTCATATTTGCACATAAAAGAGTTTGAGGAAATATGTGGAACATTTCAAGACAATTCTGAGCTAGCCAAAATGAAACTTTTTTCATTCTCTGTAATGGATAAAGCTAAACAATGGCTAAATTCTTTAAAAGCTCTTTCATTACCTGACCGGCGGGCACTACAAAATGAATTTTGCAGAAATTGTTTCCCTCTACACCGCTCTAATACATTAAAAAGGCAAATCATGAATTTTTTGGTCAAAGAAGGAGAAACCTTTTACCAAAGTTGGGAAAGAGTCAAGGATCTACTTTAGTCCTGCCCACACCATGCTTTTAAGAATTGGACTTTTGTAGGATTTTTTTATGACTCCTTGCCCACTAGGCTACGTCAGTTTGTTGAAATGATGGGTCAAGGAGAGTTTATGAGCAAAAGTCCAGAGGAGGCATTCAATTTTTTTGATACCATATCTGACAGTTCTCAGATGTGGGACTCAACCTCCCCTATCATTGTTGAAACCAAACCATCTACTTCCCAAGGGGGTAAGTATGTCTTGAGAGATAACGATGACCTAAGAGCAAAAATGTCCATCCTGTCTCGAAAGCTTGAAGCTTTAGAGATGAAAAAGGTTCATCAAATTGATGTTAGCTCTCCCACAGAACAAGTGTGTGGGATCTGTGCGCTGACAGGACACCCTATTGGGGAGTGTCCCACCATTCCAGCATTCAAAGAGGTTTTGTTGGAACAAACAAATGTTGTCTCCAACTTCAACAACCCTTACTCCAACCCATACTCTAAAACATATAATCCAGGGTAGTGGAACCACCCAAACTTTAGTTAGAGAAACACATAACTAACTCCCATGAACCAACTACAAGATTCACACCCACCACCTCAAGGACCTCCCACATATCAACCAAACCAACCACCACAAAAAAGGAGCCTTGAGGATACTATGAATCAGTTTATGCAAAATTAGATGAACTATAACCACAGTTCCACTCAGGCTTTTACTGATTTTAACACATAGACCACTCAATCTTTCGACAATCTTAAAAGCCATATCCAAAAGTTGACCTAATTCATGACCACACATGAGAGGGGCAAGTTTCCTACCCAACCAAAACCACCACAACACCAATTTTAGGTGGGAAATCCCATAATCATGGAAAATCCACAAGACCAAGCCCAAGTTGTCACTACACTAAGAAGTAGGAAGGTGATTGACATGACCATAAAAAATATGCCACTTCCAAAGCCAAAACCTCAGTCAATCCCAGTCAATTCTCCAATCGAGACTAAAATAATTGAGCCTGAATGTGAGAAAGAAGAGGATCCTGAGCCTATGATTGAATAAGAACTAGAACTATTAAGGGAAGAGGAACACTCGTGTTCTATTCCTACTCCTTTTCCTTATTGACTCAAAATTACATAAAAGTTAAATAATTAGCCAAAAATTTACGAGCTCTTCAAACAAGTAAAAATCAACATCCCAATTCTGGATGCAATCAAACAGGTTCCATCTTATGCCAAGTTTTTGAAAGACTTGTGCATAGTCGAAAGAAGCCAGAATGTTCAAAAAAAAGCCTTCCTGACAAAACATGCTAGTGCCTTGCTTTAACACAAAACCCTTCCAAAATACCATGATCCAAGGTGTCTGACTGTGTCGTGTGTCATTGGAAATTTTAGAATCGAACAAGCACTTTTAGACCATGGAGCAAGTGTCAATTTGCTCCCATTCTCTGTTTACCAACAATTGGGTCTAGGAGAACTCAAACCCACAAGTGTCACACACTTCAGTTAGCAGATAGATNGGAACATTTCAAGACAATTCTGAGCTAGCCAAAATGAAACTTTTTTCATTCTCTGTAATGGATAAAGCTAAACAATGGCTAAATTCTTTAAAAGCTCTTTCATTACCTGACCGGCGGGCACTACAAAATGAATTTTGCAGAAATTGTTTCCCTCTACACCGCTCTAATACATTAAAAAGGCAAATCATGAATTTTTTGGTCAAAGAAGGAGAAACCTTTTACCAAAGTTGGGAAAGAGTCAAGGATCTACTTTAGTCCTGCCCACACCATGCTTTTAAGAATTGGACTTTTGTAGGATTTTTTTATGACTCCTTGCCCACTAGGCTACGTCAGTTTGTTGAAATGATGGGTCAAGGAGAGTTTATGAGCAAA
Organism: Ilex paraguariensis; assembly: GCA_963454935.2. Lineage (NCBI taxonomy): Eukaryota > Viridiplantae > Streptophyta > Magnoliopsida > Aquifoliales > Aquifoliaceae > Ilex > Ilex paraguariensis. The sequence goes on from CAUOFW020004203.1 coordinate 207,687, forward strand.
AGTCCAGAGGAGGCATTCAATTTTTTTGATACCATATCTGACAGTTCTCAGATGTGGGACTCAACCTCCCCTATCATTGTTGAAACCAAACCATCTACTTCCCAAGGGGGTAAGTATGTCTTGAGAGATAACGATGACCTAAGAGCAAAAATGTCCATCCTGTCTCGAATGCTTGAAGCTTTAGAGATGAAAAAGGTTCATCAAATTGATGTTAGCTCTCCCACAGAACAAGTGTGTGGGATCTGTGCGCTGACAGGACACCCTATTGGGGAGTGTCCCACCATTCCAGCATTCAAAGAGGTTTTGTTGGAACAAACAAATGTTGTCTCCAACTTCAACAACCCTTACTCCAACCCATACTCTAAAACATATAATCCAGGGTAGTGGAACCACCCAAACTTTAGTTAGAGAAACACATAACTAACTCCCATGAACCAACTACAAGATTCACACCCACCACCTCAAGGACCTCCCACATATCAACCAAACCAACCACCACAAAAAAGGAGCCTTGAGGATACTATGAATCAGTTTATGCAAAATTAGATGAACTATAACCACAGTTCCACTCAGGCTTTTACTGATTTTAACACATAGACCACTCAATCTTTCGACAATCTTAAAAGCCATATCCAAAAGTTGACCTAATTCATGACCACACATGAGAGGGGCAAGTTTCCTACCCAACCAAAACCACCACAACACCAATTTTAGGTGGGAAATCCCATAATCATGGAAAATCCACAAGACCAAGCCCAAGTTGTCACTACACTAAGAAGTAGGAAGGTGATTGACATGACCATAAAAAATATGCCACTTCCAAAGCCAAAACCTCAGTCAATCCCAGTCAATTCTCCAATCGAGACTAAAATAATTGAGCCTGAATGTGAGAAAGAAGAGGATCCTGAGCCTATGATTGAATAAGAACTAGAACTATTAAGGGAAGAGGAACACTCGTGTTCTATTCCTACTCCTTTTCCTTATTGACTCAAAATTACATAAAAGTTAAATAATTAGCCAAAAATTTACGAGCTCTTCAAACAAGTAAAAATCAACATCCCAATTCTGGATGCAATCAAACAGGTTCCATCTTATGCCAAGTTTTTGAAAGACTTGTGCATAGTCAAAAGAAGCCAGAATGTTCAAAAAAAAGCCTTCCTGACAAAACATGCTAGTGCCTTGCTTTAACACAAAACCCTTCCAAAATACCATGATCCAAGGTGTCTGACTGTGTCGTGTGTCATTGGAAATTTTAGAATCGAACAAGCACTTTTAGACCATGGAGCAAGTGTCAATTTGCTCCCATTCTCTGTTTACCAACAATTGGGTCTAGGAGAACTCAAACCCACAAGTGTCACACACTTCAGTTAGCAGATAGATCTGACAAAACTCCCAGGGGTATTTTTTAAGATGTACTTGTCCAAGTGGACAATTTTGTATTCCCTGTTGGCTTCATCGTCATAGATACTCAGCCAGTAAAGCATTCAGAGAACCCAATTCCCGTTATTCTTGGTCGACCCTTCCTAGGAACTTCAAATTCACTAATCAATTGTAGGAATGAAGTCATGAAATTAACCTTTGGGAATATGACTCTTGAGCTAAATATTTTCAATGTTGCAAAACACCTAGGAAAAAACAAAGAAGAAAGAGAAATAAATTCTATTGAGTCGTTGGTTCAGGACCATCTGAATAACTCAGTCTGTGAAAATTCCACTGAATTCTCTCTATCATAATCCATCACTTCTGAAATAATAGATGATGATCCAAAGAATTGCCCAACTCATACTGTTGATACATGGACCTCCAAGTTCGAAGAACTTTCACCAAGTGGCATAAAGCCACTCTTATCAATTGTCAAGCCACCAAAGCCTGAATTGAAACCTCTCCCATCTATCCTCAAATATACATTTCTAGGACAGGACAAGTCATACCCAGTGGTAATTGAATTGATCTGAAATGTGTACACCCAGGTGCAGGCAGTCAAGTTGTAGTAATAATCTGGTTAAGTCCAGAGTCGAATCCACAAGAAATTATGATTTGTGTTTTGAAGTAAGCAATATTAAAGACCAAGTAACTAGAAATTTCAAGAGTTTGGAGTNAAGAAATTATGATTTGTGTTTTGAAGTAAGCAATATTAAAGACCAAGTAACTAGAATTTCGAGAGTTTGGATTNAGTCGAATCCACAAGAAATTATGATTTGTGTTTTGAAGTAAGCAATATTAAAGACCAAGTAACTAGAAATTTCAAGAGTTTGGAGTGGTGGGATTCTTGAATAGAATAAAAGATTCTTTTCAAGAGTGTTATAGACAAAATATAAGATTCTCAAATGTAAGAGGCACCCATTAGCTTAAGGATCAGGACATGTAATAGACTATCGGATTTATTGTATTTGTGCTTTATAACTCAATTAACTCCTGTGTCAACACCAAGCTAATTAAAAGATAAAGATGGATTGTGAGAATTAAGCACATGATTCTGATACCTTTCTAGAAGTTTACCAGAATTATCTGCGNTCCTGTGTCAACACCAAGCTAATTAAAAGATAAAGATGGATTGTGAGAATTAAGCACATGATTCTGATACCTTTCTAGAAGTTTACAAGAATTATCTGCGCCGAGACTTAACCCGTCTACAAACAAGCAAGTGTTTCTACAAGGCATCCAACCATGGCATGAAGGGTCCATTTTTTGAATAAAGCTCAATAATGGTGGAGATTGAAAGGTTGTTATGAAGAGCTAGCTAGGGTGCTTGCCCTGAACCAATGGGTGTTTCTATATAGGAGTCATCCGTATCATAGAGGAAGCCTTTGGTTATACAACGTACCTCAACTTTGCTAAAAGCATTCAATCATCCAATGAATAGGTAGAATATAAAGCATTAAAGCATGAAGGAGTTGCACAAACATAGCTTCCAGATAATCTTTACATATTCATTACCTCTTACTAAATAGTGAATGAGGAACTACTCACTTTTCATGGCCTTGGCAAAGCTAGAAAAGTGAATGCTACTCATCCCTTTAAGTAGAGGAGCTACTAAGTGAAACAAACTAAACAAAGAGCTTATCTTTAATGAAGAATAAGTGAATCACTTTCCACCCTTCACGGTTTTGGTAAAGCTCTAGAAAAGTGGAAGAGTTTCACTCTTCAAAGAAGGAAGGATGCTCAAGCAATGGAAGTGAAATAGATGAACAATAAAAGTAGAAGAAAGCTAGTTACCTTTGAAGGGTTTCCACCACAACCAAAAGATGAACTATCTCTCTTGATGCTTTGTAAATAAAAGCAAGTACAACTACAAGAGGAGTCTAAGCCTCTATCATGGTTGTGACAACATGAATGTAAAGACTTAGCATAAGTAAATAAAAGACTTCAACTACAAGGGGAGTCTAAGCCTCCACCATGGTTGATATAAATTCAACATGAAATATTCAAGAACTAGATTACTAAACACTTTCTTACTTTACAAGTAAAAGGATTGCTCCCCCTTTACTCTACAAGAGGAAGAATGCCCTTCAAGCTCCCAACATGGGAGTATTTATAGGCAAGGAAGGGGAGAGTGGGGGTAAGAGATAAGAGAGGGTGAGTGAATAGTGTTTGTCGCCCATGTAAACCAACTACTCTACAAGCAGTCTGCAGAGGACGTTCGAACGTGAATGAATGTTTGAATGTTTTCTTCTGTTTTGCTTTAGGTACGTTCGAATGTTAGTTGACATTTGAACGTTTTTCTAGTCTTGCCTTATAAGCATTCGAACGCCAGATGGGGCCTGACCTTTTCCACTCAATTGATCTTCTGTCAAAGTTCATTTTCACACTCTATGCAGAAGTTTNTAGTGTTTGTCGCCCATGTAAACCAACTACTCTACAAGCAGTCTGCAGAGGACGTTTGAACGTGAATGAATGTTTGAATGTTTTCTTCTGTTTTGCTTTAGGTACGTTCGAATTTTAGTTGACATTTGAACGTTTTTCTAGTCTTGCCTTATAAGCGTTCGAACGCCAGATGGGGCCTGACCTTTTCCACTCAATTGGTCTTCTGTCAAAGTTCATTTTCACACTCTATGCAGAAGTCTGTTCTTCATTTAATTCCAAGGGACGTTTGAACGTTGAATGGCGTTCGAACGTGGTACTCAAGTGCTTCAGAGCTTTAGAGTTCTCCTTTGTTTGCTGCAACATGCCATGTCTCTTCAGTCTGGCCTTCAATCAACTCAAGTGGACGTTCAAATGTAGTACTCAAGTACCTTAGGGTCCTGTGGTTGACTGCAACACACTGTCTCAGTTGGCTGGTTTTTTCATGGTTCTAGTGGACGNAGCTTTAGAGTTCTCCTTTGTTTGCTGCAACATGCCATGTCTCTTCAGTCTGGCCTTCAATCAACTCAAGTGGACGTTCAAATGTGGTACTCAAGTACCTTAGGGTCCTGTGGTTGACTGCAACACACTGTCTCAGTTGGCTGGTTTTTTCATGGTTCTAGTGGATGTTCGAATGTTGATCCACGTTTGAACATTCTTGTTTTATGCCAAGCTTTTCCAATTTTGCCCCATAATCCACTGGTGTTACATCCAAGTGTGATATTTGTTATCCTTGAGCTCTTGATCACTTAAGAACTTGAAGTGTCATTACTTAAACTCCATTAAAGCACAATTAGTCCCCAAAAAGGCATAGTAAAATGCTAACTTTAAGCATTAATCACACCCCCAACATAAATATTGCTAGTGTCTAGTAATACAACAACATTGTAATGTAAATTTATTTCTCATACCTTTTTCGTAGGTCATTCGGTTGTATTTAGCATATGCAACAAGCTGTTGAACCGCTAGGTTTACCCTAGTGGACGAGTGTTGTCTAATGAGAGTTTTCAGTGAAGATACCCACAAACTTCAGTTAAACAAATGTGTATGTAAGATTACTGATTAAAAAATAAATTAGCATCATGGTCGTTGGGACACTCAACCCTCAATCATGACTTATTACGTACCATTCTCTTCCATTGGTACTCACTCTATGCAAAAATTAGCACCTGTCACATTAGCATTTGAAATTCTCCGAGTAATAGGATGGTTATTATAGAAATAAGAATTGGTATATAACAATCATTCCCCTTTTTTCCACCTTCCATAGATAGCTTTGATTTCACAAACCTCTCTCGGAATGCTCTCAGCAAAACAAATCACTCCGATTATAATGACTTATCTCTCAAAAGGGCATGTGATCAGAAGATGGCCAGTCGAAAAAATCTCATGCATAATTAGAATAAGAGTGAAGTTTTGAGGAAAACACATTTTACTTTGGCATAATCTCATGGAAGAATATTGATGTAAATAAAGAAATTCTAGTTTAACACACCCCACTTGTAATAGAAAATACACATATGCATCACACTTGAGATCACCTAGGGCTTTTTGTACATTGTAATGGGGCCAGAGGTCAGTGGCTAATGAAATAATGTCAATAGTGATCAAAGGCTATCTTTTTACATAGTGTTGCACACCTTCTTCTAGTTTCTCAAAATTTTGCCTGGGAATGGAATTGCTTTTTTTTATTTTTCTGATTATTCACTTTCTTGGCAATTCCCTATCTCATAGTATCTTTTTTTTTCTTTCAACTGGCTCCAACAATTTTCCTTTTATTGAATAGTAGCCAGCTTTTTCTTTACAATTTTTCTTGCTTTTTTTTATCATATTGATTTGCAAGAGGGTGCAAGAAATTAGATAACAAGGTATGGTAAATGTATGCTTTTGTGGCTTGGTGTCATTACACAGGTATGGTAAATGTGTGATTTTGTAAAAGAACTCATTCATTTAAGGCTCAAGCATGGCTGAGTAGGGATATACTTTTGTAAAAGAATTAGCTAAGGCTCAAAGTCGATCCAAAGATGGCCTAAGATCCTTTCTCAAGTATGTCAATATGTATATATGTATGCAAACGTTCCCAGTGGGTTATGAAAATAAATCACTTTAGTTGCATCAATTAAAGCAAGTTTAATGAGATTATTGAAAGAGATCAGAAGTGAAAAAGCTTACTTTGAGTAATTGTTGATATCCTCTCAAAAAGCACCATAAAGCTCAAGACTTACCATAGTTTTTTTTGTCCTCTCCACTAAATATGTCGAGTGTTATGAGGAGTGTTAGCTATATAGCGGTTCCATTTTTGAGTTTGATCACCGTATACCCCAAGAATAACATATACTGATGTACATTTGTCAATTAAATCAAAGAGATAGTATTGATGTTCCAAAAAATGAGGTTTTACGTCTTGGTTGTTAAGTTGAGGTGTTAAACTGATCATGTGCTTAGTCATTTTCACAAGCAATCTTAACATCCACATCTGTTTTGTTATTAACAAGAATTAGAGTGCTAATTCTATACGTGCATTTTAAACAAATAAAAGTGATAAACTGAATCATTCATTCCATAAAGGATAATGTGTCTACAATAAACAGCCTCCATAAGTCCAAATATCCACAATAATCATAAATAAACATCCACAAGAATTATCAAGAGAAAACCCCTCCACAATAGTACAGAAATTTCCCAGAAACTATTCAAAGAAGAAACAACAAACAACCCCCAATCAAGAACGGAAATCAACTACTCACCATCAAGAAAAAAAACAATCATCTCAATCGTCTCCTCCATCTCTACCAACACAACTAGCTCTGCTAGCACCACCAGCTCCACCCATAAATAGCCAAGAATCTCTTCTTGCTGTCGGAGAATCTTGGCTTGGTTGGCCTCGATGCCAATCATAATATCCCTTAGTGATCTCTGGTTNAGATTACTGATTAAAAAATAAATTAGCATCATGGTCGTTGGGACACTCAACCCTCAATCATGACTTATTACGTACCATTCTCTTCCATTGGTACTCACTCTATGCAAAAATTAGCACCTGTCACATTAGCATTTGAAATTCTCCGAGTAATAGGATGGTTATTATAGAAATAAGAATTGGTATATAACAATCATTCCCCTTTTTTCCACCTTCCATAGATAGCTTTGATTTCACAAACCTCTCTCGGAATGCTCTCAGCNAATGGCCCCATTGGCTTCTGAACTTCCATTTTAGGCCTCACCCTGACCCCATTATCAGTGCAGATCTCAGTCACTAAAGTGCCAAAAGGAAGTGTGCTCCTCTCTGCATCACACCCCTTCTTCATTTCACTTAGAATCAATGAGGGGAGGTTAATGCTATATCCTCTCCCTAGTGCATAAAGCAAGCGAGCCATCTTGGGCAAAATCTCATTTTTTTTCTTCCTATGGGGGCTAGGTCCAACACCGCAATCAAATTTGGCATTTTGCACTTGTCGGTGAGCTCCCCTTGTTTCAAAAATCTCCTCCCTCCCCATGAAAATTCAACCATCCCGGTCAATTTTTTCCTAACCCTATCCAACACAAACATCCTTTTTTGGTGGGTAGGTTGGGTTTTGCACCCAAGGCACCTCATTTACATCAATGTGGGTGCCCCTCACGTATGTTCGGATGGCACCGTTGATGATCTTAGCGTTGGATTAGAACTCCCTCACCAAGTCAACAATGACATCCCCACCATTTCTCAAAAACCACGCCCATTCCCTCTTCTCCATTTCCTCCAAAATCCCCAATTCCGCAAAGTTAGTAACAACTACATCCCTTTCACAGACGACAACATGGTTTTGGAAGAAATTTTCGTACCTTTCGGCCTTAAGTGCGCTGGGAAATCTTGTTCAATCATACCTTTTCCTCCTTTGCCTCCCCTCTTTCCTCAATCATTTCTTCTACAAAGTTAGTTTTCTGGCTTACTGGTGGATTGCGTTTTGCAGGAAGCTTAACCCTAGGCATTGTGTTTTTCTCAGTTTTGAGCTTAAGAGGGTGTGAAAATCTTGAGTTTTCTTGTGAAGATGATGATTTTGGGTGGGGAAATGAGTTTTGGATGGTCAATTTCTGATAGAATTGAGGAATGGGTGGAGTTTTGAGGATTGGGGAGTGAAAAGGGGTTCTAGGGTTTGGAAGATTTTTGAGGATTTTGGGAATTTTGAATGGGGAAGATGATCCAGGCTTTTATAGTCCGAGGAGGAACGTTCGAACATTGAATGGCATTTGAACGTTTGTAGAAGAATTTTAACAAAAACATTCGAACTTTAAATGTGGTTCGAACGTGGTGAGCTCCCATTACTTTTGTTTTCATCAGAGACTTCATCGGAGGCTAAAAACTGTAAGCAAGCGATGTTTGAACATTGAACTAAAATTTAAAAATTTCTACACTACTCTACACACAATCACAAAAGTTTATTTACTAAAATTTTGAACCAAATTTCATGGTGTCTTAGGACAAATCCCTACCCACGCTGTAGGTTGGTATTTTGGGACGTTCCTTACTCAGCCCATGTTCTCATTTCAGTCAAAAGAGTTTATACAAAACACAAAGGATTTTTACTCTTTTTTACAAAAATTCAGACCCTTGGCTTTCATCCCCAACAAAAGTACATTTTTCCATAGTCTAATCTGAGTCTGCATCCATCTCTGTGCCTTTTGAACAACAAGTAACTCTCCCAATTTCCTCCCTCACAAACTGGTTAAGCAGAGTACCGGAATAGGATGGCATGTCAGGATAATCCTTACTCTACCCATTCACTATCTAGTCTAATCGATTGAGTTAGCGACCAGAAATTGGTTCAGAACATTGGTTATATTTCTTCTTATGAAAGACTCTACCACACTGTTTATAGGCACCAAGTCTTTTGGCACGATGACGTTTAGCAAAAGTGCTTATGCCGCACAGGGGTTTCGCTTGTTGTTATCGAATTTCATTTTTTCTCACCAATCTTGCTTTTCTCAAGATCACAGTATGCACATCCAAAGGAAAAGTGTGTAGAACTCCCAGACTAAATCAAAAAGGTTTAACATCGATGTTTTCTATACTATTAAGAATCACTATCTAGTTCTTTAATGTCTGCCAGTCACAAAGACGATCCAAGATGACCCACAAACATAACCATCAAAAGGCAAAACATGGTAGTCAAAATATGGTACACAATCTGATCAAGAACAACAACAATAACAACACAAATTTAAAACTTTTATATGGACACATATGAACTGTAGTTCTCTCCCCCAACCTAAATTGAACATTATCCCTAATATTTCAAATTTACCAATATGGTGAGCTTTGGAGATGAGGTTGAACGGTAGAGATCTTGTTCATTAGATGAAACCTACAAGCAAAATACACAACTCAAACATCTCGTTAGAGATTTGGGTTAGGATGAAAACTCTTGATTTTGAGTGCAAACTGAAGAAGCATAGCCATGTACAAATAGAGTAAACACACATAGATCATGAGACAAAGGACTGGGTCTTCGGGTAGTATGGACATGAGGGTATTGGCGTTGTGTTGCGTTTTACAGAAGATCACAAACATCAAAGAAGAAGAATAAGAAGAAGAAGAAGAAGAAGAAAGAAAAAGAAAAAGAAAGGGTAAAGGGACAAAAGTGTGTGGAAAGAGAGGAAAAGGGGATGGGGGTCTTATAAAGGCGGCGGTGTGGTTCGGGTTGGACTGGGTTTTCCCTAACCCGGCTCCTTTTTGTGTCGACAGGCACTTTTCTCGAAGTGATATTTTGGATCCATTAAAAGAATGGTCTCCACGTTTTTGACAAATTCCTCCACAAAGGGTTTTAATCGCTGACCAATGACGGTAAAGATATTACCATTCGATGGGTTCTCCACTTCCACTGTCCCATGTTTAAACATTTTTTTGACAATGTATGGTCCAGTCCATTTTGACTTCAACTTACCAAGAAAAAGGCGGAGTCTTGAATTGAAAAGCAGAACTTTTTGATCAGGTTCAAAAGACTTTTGCACTATGTTCTTGTCACGACAAATTGTCATCCTGGATTTTGCAATATGAACATTTTCATATGCTTCATTTCTCAATTCCTCCAATTTGTTAATCTAAAGTCTTCTTGGTAGTCCGGCTTTGTCCATGTCAATGTTCATTGCCTTAATAGCCCAATATGCCCTATGTTCCAATTCCATAGGTAGGTGACAAGACTTCCCATAGACTAATCAGTTAAGAGACATGCCCAAAATTGTTTCAAAAGTAGTACAATTTTTGGCTGATTATTCAACTTCTGTGCAGTTTTGAGTCTATGAGGAAAAAGGAGTAGGAATAGAACACGAGGGTTCTTCTTCCCTTGATGGCTCTGGTTCTTGTTCAATCATGGGCTTGGGTTCCTCTTCTCTCTCAAGTTCAGGGTCAGTTGGTTTAGGCTCAATTGGTGAGTTGACTGGTATGGATTTTGGCTTTGGGATTAGCATGTCTTTGATGGTCTTGTCAATCACCTTGCCACTTCTTAGTGTCCTTGTAGATTTTCCATGGTTCAAGGATTTTCCACCTGAAATTGCCCTTGTGGTGGTTTTGGTTGGGCAAGAAACTTGCTCTGCTCATGTGTGGTCATGGATTGGGTCAACTTTTGGATGTGGCTTTTAAGATCCTCGAAAGATTGAGTGCTCTGGGTTTTAAAATTAGTGAAAGCCTGAGTGGAACTATGCTTGTAGTTCATTTTGCTTTGCATGAATTGATTCAGTGTGTCCTCTGGGCTCCTCTTTTGTGGTGGTTGGTATGCGGGGGGTCCTTGAGGTGGTGGATGTGAACCTTGTTGATGGTTCATGTGAGTTGGTTGTGTGTTTCTCCAACTAAAGTTTGGTTGGTTCCGCCACCCTAGATTGTATGTTTCAAAGTATGGGTTGGAGTAAGGCTTGTTGAAATTAGAGACAATATTTGTTTGCTCCAACAAAACCTGTTTGAATGCTGGAATTGTAGGACACTCCCCAATAGGATGTCTTGTCAATGCACAAATCCCACACTTGTTCAGTGGAAGAGCTAACATCAACTTGATGAACCTTTTTCATTTCTAAAGCTTCAAGCTTTCGAGACAGGGTGGACATTTTTGCTCTTACTTTTGATCATTCTTTTCTTCTTCCCACCCATTTTCTTTTTTTTTTCTTGAATTTTCATTATCTTCTTTTTTTTTCCGTTCAACTTCTTCAGTTTCAACAACAATTATCCCTTGCTTGAATTTCCACACCACACTTCCTTCACTTTTACGATCACTCATATTCAGCTCGAGGAATAGCCAAGGTAAGGTAGATATTTATCATTTTCATTGGCTTGGTCAAATGTATGGCATAGAAACGAATTTCAAATTGTCTTAATCACAACACTAGGTTTAATATTTTCACAAGAAAAAGGCTAAGGCTCAAAATTTTCAAAAATGGTCTAAGATCACTTCTAGATACCCATGGGAGAGCATTGTACATATCAAGACAAAATCAGACTACTACCCAAATGCATCTAGCCAAGACAAACATAATGAGATTATTGAACAAATTTGAAATTAAAAAATTGTTCCTTGAGTAAATGTAAGTTCCCTCCCAAAAAAGGATTGGCACTAAAGCTCTCATGGGTCCTTACTCATCTCCACTATTTATATCAAGCCTAAAATATGAATCCAATCCGTAAATTACTATAATTACACATTCAAGAGGCACATACGATTGAGTTCAAAAACAAATACATATGTGATACTCACGCATATGATTAACTTCTATAATATGCTCATGTTCTTAAAGTTCAACGCAAAGATCAATATATCATCCAACCCAAACACTCTTAATAAGGGAATACAAATCAATGTTCAGATGTTTTTAACAAAAATTTTCAAATTTTTTCACATAATTTGCACCAATGTAAACAAAAATCTGTATGTCATGTGAAAGGTGAAATTTCACCCCAAAAATTGGTATTATCCACAAAAATTCCCACATGCACTACTGTAACATGAAAATGGTGCACCTCACCCCCCAACTTGATTCATGCATTGTCCTCAATACAACAAAAAAAAATATGATATGCAATGAAGGACAGTAAAAGATGAGTAAGGATAGAGAACACCTCGCATTTGAGCTTTTAACCAAAAACCAACATCTGTAACTTGGAAAAACAAAAGAATGTAATTGACATGAAATTAAAATAAAGTAAGTAAATAAAAGCAATTGCACACTAAAAAGTAGAAAAACTAGTTACTTTTCCACCAAGTTCGGATACACCAGATCTGTCAAATCTTCCTCCACTCCTTGTCCTTCAAAACCCTTGAAAAATGGCTTAAGTCTTTGGTCATTGACCTTGAATGTCTGGCCATTTTTGGGGTTTGTGACTTCCATAGCTCCATTGGGGTAGACCACCTTGACAAGATATGGGCCATCCCAATGGGATCGAAGTTTGCCTTGAAAAATGGAGATACGAGAGTTGTATAAAAGCACTTATTGGCTAGGCTCAAATGAATTCCTCACAATAGATTTTTCATAAAAGATCTTAACTAGTCCTTTGAAATTTGGAGCTTTCATATGCATCTCTTCTAATCTCATCCAACTCATTCAGTTCTAGCTTCCCATGCTCTCCGGCCATCCTCAAATTGAAATTCAAAGTCTTAATGGACCAATAGGCCTTGTGTTCCATCATGACTGACATCCATAGACAAGCCAATAGGGAGACATGCCTAAGATAGTTTTGTTGGCAGTGCGATAAGCCCATAAGGCATCAATCAGTCTATCTGACAAATCTTTACTATTTGGAATCACCATCTTTTCTAAGATATTCTTAATCTCCCTATTAGCCAACTCGGCTTCCATTGGTTTGTGGATGATATGCTGTGGATACCTTATGTGTGACACCATATTTAAACATTAAAGATGCAAATGGCCTATTGCAAAAATATGATCCACCATCACTAATCATTACACGAGGCATCCCAAACCTCAAAAAGATATTCTCCTTGAGAAACTTGACTACAACCCGATGATCATTAGTCTTGGTTAGGATAGCCTCCACCTATTTGGACATGTAGTCCACTACCAGTAGAATGTATAGATAGTCAAACAACATAGGGAAGGGACCCATGAAGTTAGTGCCCCAACAATCAAATATTTTTATAACAAGTACATGGGAGAGAGGCATCATGTTTCTTTGGGTCACCTTACCCAAACTTTGGCACATATCACATTCCTTGCAAAACAAAGTACAATATTTTATAAGGGAGGGCCAATAAAAACTTGACTGAAGAATTTTTGCCGAAATCTTCTTCGTAGAGAAGTGGCCACCGCATGATTGTGAATGACAGAATGCAAGAACCTCCCTCTGTTTATTCTCTGGTACACATCTCCTCATGACTTGGCCAGGGCAATACTTGAATAGATACGGGTTGTCGAAGTAGAAGAACTTCACATCAGCAATAAATCTTCTTCGATCCTCTAGGCTCCACTGTGGTGGTATCTGTCCTATTGCAAGATAATTACATATGTTAGCATACCAAGGACACATATAATGAATTGAAATAATTGATCATCAGGGAAGAAAATCAAGGATAGGAATGTTCTCATTAGCCTCTTGCACCACCAGTCGGGACAAATGGTCTGCCACCACGTTCTCCACTCCCTTCTTGTCTTTGATTATTACATTGAACTCTTGGAGTAGGAGGATCCACCTTATGAGTCTCGATTTGTCATCCTGCTTAGATAACAAATACTTCAAAGCAGAATGATCAGTATAGACTACTATCGGTAAACCAATGATATAAGAATAGAATTTATCTAATGCAAATACTACCACTAGGAGCTCCTTTTCTGTGGTAGTGTAATTCATTTGAGCTTCATTGAGCTTTTTTCTGGTGTAGTATATTACATATGGTCTATTCCCCTCCCCTTGTCCCAGCATTGCACTGACCNATAATTGATCATCAGGGAAGAAAATCAAGGATAGGAATGTTCTCATTAGCCTCTTGCACCACCAGTCGGGACAAATGGTCTGCCACCACGTTCTCCACTCCCTTCTTGTCTTTGATTATTAGATTGAACTCTTGGAGTAGGAGGATCCACCTTATGAGTCTCGATTTTTCATACTGCTTAGATAACAAATACTTCAAAGCAGAATGATCAGTATAGACTACTATCGGTAAACCAATGATATAAGAATAGAATTTATCTAATGCAAATACTACCACTAGGAGCTCCTTTTCTGTGGTAGTGTAATTCATTTGAGCTTCATTGAGCTTTTTTCTAGTGTAGTATATTACATATGGTCTATTCCCCTCCCCTTGTCCCAGCATTGCACTGATCGCGTAATCACTCGCGTCGCACATGAGCTCAAAAGGTAAATCCCACCTGGGTGGTTGCATAATCGGAGGTGTGACAAGCATACTTTTGAGTTTTGTAAAAGATGCCTCACAATCATCTGACCACTCGAATGGGACATCCTTAGACAATAAATTGGTCAAAGGTTGGGCTAATGCTCTAAAATTTTTAATAAAATGATAGTAAAATCTAGCATAACCCAAAAATGACCTGATATCCTTAACGACTCTCGGCGTGGGGAGGTTGGAGTTGGCCTCCACCTTTGATTTGTAAACTTTGATCCCTTCCACCAAGACGATGTGCCCGAGAACAATTCCTTGTGTCACCATGAAGTGACACTTCTCCCATTTTAAGACTAAGCTCTTCTCTTTGCATCTCTCAAAAACTTTTTCCAAATTCGCCAAGCATCCTTCAAATGAATCCCCAAAGACTAAGAAGTCATCCATAAACACCTCAACAATCTTTTCCACCATATCACTAAATATTCCCATCATGCAACATTGAAAGGTTTCAGGGGCATTACATTGCCAAAAAGGCATGCGATGATAAGCAAAGGTACAGTAAGGGCAAGTGAAGGTGGTCTTCTCCTGATCTTCCAATGCAATCTCGATTTGATTGTATCTAGAGTNACCTCAACAATCTTTTCCACCATATCACTAAATATTCCCATCATGCAACATTGAAAAGGTTTCAGGGGCATTACATTGCCAAAAAGGCATGCGATGATAAGCAAAGGTACCGTAAGGGCAAGTGAAGGTGGTCTTCTCCTGATCTTCCAATGCAATCTCGATTTGATTGTATCTAGAGTATCCATCTAAGAAGCAATAGAATAGATACCCCGCTACTCATTCCAACACTTGGTCAAGGAATGGCATTAGGAAGTGGTCTTTTCTTGTGCACAAGCTGAGCTTCCAGTAATTAATACAAACTCTCTAACTTGTGATCACCCATGTTGGAATAAGCTCATTCTCTTCATTCTCCACAACAGTGACTCTCGACATCTTGGATACTACTTGCATGGGGCTAACCCACTTACTATCAGCAATCGAAAAATGAAGCCCACGTCAAGTAGTTTCAACACCTCGTCTTTCACCACATCTTTCATGATTGGATTCAACCTTCTTTGTGGTTGTCGAGATAGTTTGGCATCCTCCTCAAGATAGATACAATGTGTGCAAATGATGGGGCTTTGATGAGTAGGTGTTATACCTACGAATTAAGTACTTTCGGCTTGATGAATTTGCAAGTTTTCAATTATTTTATGTTCCTTTTTATTTGTTTTGTGTTTTTTGGCATTATTTGGTAGGAATTATCATTTGGAAGCAAACAAGATCATTTGAAAGGAAATAAGGTCAATTTGAAAGGAAACAAGGGAAGCTTTAGGCTTAAAAGGGGGCAATGCCTTTCCAGCACCTTTTCAGCTCCTAGGCACCCATATTCTGCCCAGATAGCACTTTTCCAGCGCCTAGGAGCTTGTGCTGGCTCTGGACGTGAATTTTGACTTATTTCTTACTTATTTCTTAGCATATATCCAATTTTGATATATGCTAGGGTTTGAGTTGCAAAAGGGGATATACTAATTTTGGGGGCTCCTAACACAAGAAAAGACCAAGGATTAAAATAAAATTGAAAACAAGAATCGAAGGAATTGACACGAAGAAAATCGGAATCGAAGGCTAGAGAGAAAGTGAAAATTGCAACTAAGTTTTCATTCTTTTCTCTTACTTTTACTTCTTGTTTTTCTAAGATATTTAATTTTAGAATGATTTTTTTCAATTACATTATGAACAAAATTTTTATTAAGATTGCAGTGGAACCTAATGTCTAGTTAAATTGATCTACTCTCGTTTCTAGTTTTATTGATCATACATGAGTTGTTTATCATGTTGTGTGCTTAATATATGATTGTTTGGCCAACAATTAATTTGATTACATAGATAAAATTAGGAGATGAATTCTAGGGATAGATCTGAATATGATGATAGGCGTCTGGTTGATTCTTCTTAGAATTGAATTGTTGGGTTTGTGTATAGGATAGGAATATACCTATATGTCGTGTATAAATATTATGAGACTCTAACCNTTTGTGTATAGGATAGGAATATACCTATATGTCGTGTATAAATATTATGAGACTCTGACCTTAATGAATCTATTCCAAATTATTTGACATAGGAATATAGTAATTTAGTTGGGATAGATATTTTTATTTAACTATCGGAAGATGTTTAATAAATTACTTTGAGTTCTCAGCTAACAACTTATTTTAATCCATTAACTTTAAAGAGAGTTAGAAAGGTTTATACGAAGCATTAGGGGAAGCTTTAATCTTAACTTCTTTTATCTGGTAAATTCAATCCTTGATTGTTAAGTTTAGATTTAATTTGAAATTAGTAATTTCATAGTTCAATTCCAATTGTTTAAATAAAATTGAATTGATAAAAAGTTAATACTTGGAATTTATTAGTAATAATTCTCAATGGGAACGATACTCTATTTATCACTTTATTACTTGTTTATCATGTATACTTGCAAGTAAATTGTCAATATCAAATTTGGACAAATTTTTGGCGNTATTAGTAATAATTCTCAATGGGAACGATACTCTATTTATCACTTTATTACTTGTTGATCATGTATACTTGCAAGTAAATTGTCAATATCAAATTTGGACAAATTTTTGGCGCCGTTGTCGGGGATTTATTCTAGTAGTTATTTCAATATTAATTTCAATCAATTTGATCTTAGTTTAAACTTATTTAATTTTTCATTTTAATTGCTTTCGCAAGTACTGTTCAATTTTGTATGCAAACACGATCTACAAGTCAGGAGCTACTACCGTACAAAGACAAAATCGAAAGAGACTCCAACACTTGCGAAAGCAGTGTCAAGAAGTAGCTCATCAAGAAACTATGGCTAAAGATGAACCGAAATTGCTAAAGGATTATGCTATGCCACTTGTCACAAAAATACAATCAAGCATTCAATGGCCCACAATTCAAGCAAACAGTTTTGAGATCAAGCGGGGTTCCATCCAAATGATTCAGAATTAAGTGCAGTTTGGGGATTTGAGTAATGATGACCCAAATGATCATTTGGTGAGTTTTCTGGAGATTTGTGACACATTCAAGTAAAACGGGGTTTCCAAAGATGCGATTAGACTCCGACTTTTTCCTTTCGTACTTCGTGATAAGGCAAAGAGTTGGTTGCATTCATTGTCATCGGCTTCTATTACTACATGGACATATTTAGCTCAAAAATTCTTAACTAAATTCTTTCCACCAGCTAAAATTACAAGGACAAGGAACGACATCACATCATTCGCACAACATGATTTTGAGAATTTATATGAAGCTTGAGAGTAATTCAAGGATTTACTCTGAAAATGCCCTCACCATGGTATTCCTAAGTGGTTGCAAGTTTAAATATTCTACAATGGGTTGTTTAGTGCTACCCGATCCAATATCAATGCGGCTGCTGGTGGGGCATTGATGGGAAATTNCTATGCCACTTGTCACAAAAATACAATCAAGCATTCAATGGCCCACAATTCAAGCAAACAGTTTTGAGATCAAGCGGGGTTCCATCCAAATGATTCAGAATTAAGTGCAGTTTGGGGGTTTGAGTAATGATGACCCAAATGATCATTTGGTGAGTTTTCTGGAGATTTGTGACACATTCAAGTAAAACGGGGTTTCCAAAGATGCGATTAGACTCCGACTTTTTCCTTTCGTACTTCGTGATAAGGCAAAGAGTTGGTTGCATTCATTGTCATCGGCTTCTATTACTACATGGACATATTTAGCTCAAAAATTCTTAACTAAATTCTTTCCACCAGCTAAAATTACAAGGACAAGGAACGACATCACATCATTCGCACAACATGATTTTGAGAATTTATATGAAGCTTGAGAGTAATTCAAGGATTTACTCTGAAAATGCCCTCACCATGGTATTCCTAAGTGGTTGCAAGTTCAAATATTCTACAATGGGTTGTTTAGTGCTACCCGATCCAATATCAATGCAGCTGCTGGTGGGGCATTGATGGGAAATTTTTTTGATGAAGCTTATGAGTTATTGAAAATGATGGCTGCCAACAATTATCAGTGGCCCTCTACAAGGATCAATCATCCAAAGGTAGTAGGGATTTATGAAGTTGATGCGGTTATTGCATTGGCTGCACAGGTTGCTACATTGACAAAGAAGATTGATGCTTTAGGGGTGCAGCCTATTCAGAGTGTGGTAGTTGATTGCGAATTATGTACTGGGAACCATCCAAGCAATTAATGTGCAATTAGTTCATAGTCGGTCCAATATGTTGGCAACTTCAACAGGTAGCAATATAGTAATAATTCCAACAATTATAACCCTAGTTGGAGGACTCATCCAAACTTGTCTTGGAAAAATAATCAAGCCCAAACTTTTGCTCCAACACAATCATACCCACCAAGCTTTGAGAATCAAGCTCCACCACAGCAAGAAAAGAAGTCAAATTTGGAGAAGCTGCTTTCTAGGTACATATCACAAAATGAGACAAGGATGAACATTCTGGATGTATCAATCCAAAACTTGGAAAACCAAATGGGTCAACTCACTAATGCCATTAACAACCGACCTCAAGGCACTTTACCTAGTGATATGGAGATTAATCCTAAGAGGGAAGGTAAGGAGCACTGTAATACTATTACATTACGAAACAGAAAAGAGTTACCTGAGATTGTTGGTGGAACTCCAAGACAATCACATGGAGATGATAGTGAGGGTGAAAGAAAAAGATAGCAAGAATGTGGAACATGAAAAGAAAGAAGAGGAACCAGTTGCATGTTCTAATGGAGGTAATCCGAGACCTATTGTGCCTCCTATGCCGTTCCACAACGTTTGCAAAAACAGAAGTGGGATAGACAGTTCTCAAATTTTTTGGAAGTGTTCAAGAAGCTCCAAATTAATATCCCTTTTGTAGATGCCTAGCTATTTGAGATTTTTGAAGGAAATCTTGTAGATACCACTAGAGCTTAAAGATTTGGGTAGCTTTACAATTTCACGCACAATAGGCAGCCAATTTTTTGGAAAAGTATTCCGTGACTTAGGAGCTAGTACCAACTTGATGCCACTCTCAATTTATCAACAATTGGGTTTGAATGNGAAGGAAATCTTGTAGATACCACTAGAGCTTAAAGATTTGGGTAGCTTTACAATTTCACGCACAATAGGCAGCCAATTTTTTGGAAAAGTATTCCGTGACTTAGGAGCTAGTACCAACTTGATGCCACTCTCAATTTATCAGCAATTGGGTTTGAAGGAAGCGAAGCCGACTAATGTTATATTGCAGCTTATAGATATATCACTCACTTATCCAAAGGGCATAGTTGAGGATGTTCTAGTTAAAGTAGATAAGTTCATTTTTTTAGCTGATTTCATAGTCTTAGATTGTGAGGAAGATAGGGAAATACCTATTATTCTTGGGTGATGATTACACCCAAAGGATAACGCGATAGTTATAGCACAGCTTTGGAGTGTCGATTCCACAAAGAGACAAACTAAAAGAATAACAGAAGGAACAAAGAAACTAAAGAAAAATATTAAATGAGTACTAGAGAACAAAAATTAATTTTAAATGCAAATTAAAGTGTAGCAAAATGACTAACGAAAGAAAAAATACTCAAATTTGATAAACAGTAAAGCGTCAGGAATCCCTTGCACAAATCCGGTATTTTAATTATTCTTAATTCATTGAATAACTCAATTGGGAATTCAATTCCCAAAATTCCCAACTGGAAGGTATAGATTTATAAACCAAGATTAAATCACATGTAACCCTTTGAAAAATCATTCACCACTTTTAAAATAGATAAATTATTATCACTATTGAGAAAATTCAACGATGACAATATACTCAAGAAGCAATATTGCAGCAAAGAATTAAATCAATATAGATAAATAATTGATTCAAACATAATCAAAGAGCTAATCCATTCAATAGAAAAAGAATGACTGAATCCANAGAAGCAATATTGCAGCAAAGAATTAAATCAATATAGATAAATAATTGATTCAAACATAATCAAAGAGCTAATCCATTCAATAGAAAAAGAATGATTGAATCCATAAACAGAATAAATTATATGACTATTCGGAGAAGAAAATATCAACAATAAATTAAGAATGATAAAACAAAAGAGTTTTACTAATTAAAAATCAAATACATAAATTAAAAATAAATAAAATACCATTTATTGTGCAAGGTCATTCCTCGCCTTACCTTAAAAATTTAGTTACCCATAAATATAATGGACAACAAAAATCTCCCAAAGGAATAGAATAAATTGGCAGCCATTGGAGTCCTTCTCCCTCTGTTCTTTCAGCAACCGCCCAGCACAAGAAAAGAAAAAAAACAGCCGCCTCCTCTAAAGCAAACACATAGGTTAAAAGTCAATCTCTTTTTTAGAAAATACATTTTCCTCCCTTCTTTACTCGAGCCTTTCTACTTCAACTCCTCTTGATTCCAACCTTTTTACTTCAATCCATAAAGCCCAAATCTTGTGTAATTTGAAATAGATAAAGTCCAATAAAAATTATGAGTGTTGGGCCCACTTGACAGCTGCATCAATTTCAGCCTTTTTACTATATGGGTTGTCATCAAAATAAAAACAAATATAAAAGCCGAATAATAAAGTTCCAAAAATGTTAAGTGTAAAGCCCAATTGTAAAGTATCTCTCACCAACCAATAATGCAATATTTAAGATTTAAAATATTATAAAATCATGTTCAAATACATCTAAGTGTGAATAGATATTAAATTCAATAATATAAATTATGTCTAATTATTTATATTCACATTTTAGCATTTTAATCCAATAATAGGGTATTTAGAATGCACTTTCGCACACTCATCACACCCCCCAACTTACTCATTACTAGTCCCTAGAAATTTTCATGCTGAAACAATGAAAGAAAACAAGGAACATCACACACAAAGGCCACCAAGTCACAATTTTCATGCTGAAACTAAGTGTTTGTGTGTTCCAAACTATATCCATCTAACCATAAACCCTAACACATGCAACATCAAGAACATCTCAAGTGAAAGATTCAACTCCATAACTCATGGGTATAAAAGTGTTTCGTGTGGACTCTCTATGGAGTTGACAATGGGTGTGCACATACTCTCATGGGGAATTAGATAATTTTGTAGAAGCAACAAGCAAACATTGATCTTATGACANAGATTTAAAATATTATAAAATCATGTTCAAATACATCTAAGTGTGAATAGATATTAAATTCAATAATATAAATTATGTCTAATTATTTATATTCACATTTTAGCATTTTAATCCAATAATAGGGTATTTAGAATGCACTTTCGCACACTCATCACACCCCCCAACTTACTCATTACTAGTCCCTAGAAATTTTCATGCTGAAACAATGAAAGAAAACAAGGAACATCACACACAAAGGCCACCAAGTCACAATTTTCATGCTGAAACTAAGTGTTTGTGTGTTCCAAACTATATCCATCTAACCATAAACCCTAACACATGCAACATCAAGAACATCTCAAGTGAAAGATTCAACTCCATAACTCATGGGTATAAAAGTGTTTCGTGTGGACTCTCTATGGAGTTGATAATGGGTGTGCACATACTCTCATGGGGAATTAGATAATTTTGTAGAAGCAACAAGCAAACATTGATCTTATGATAGGAATACTAACAAATGAGACTTCCACCATGCTTTCCCAGAAGCTTACTTAGGATCAGAACGGTCAACACAAAAGGTTGTAACGTGGCTTAGGTTTGAGGTTATATAAAAAACAATGAAAAGGATTCAAAAAACTTCCAAGTACATACAAATGGAATCTTGTTAAATCTCTCAATAAACCACATTTCTCACTTGATGTACTCTTCAACCTTTCAAGTCATCGAATAATGTCTATCTTTTTTTCTTTTTTTTCTTTTTTATTTTTGGAAACAATTTGGTGAACAATTATGTCACCCTGGTATTTTGCTATTTCTGCCCAAAATTGGTTTTTTTGTTTTGTAGTGAACTCACTTGAACACCTTGTAACTCAAGTTCTTTCCTTTCCTTTCTCTCTTTTTTTTTTCAAAAAGAATTGCACATCTAGTACACACTTGGAAGTAACAAGGGTAGGAAAAATCAGTGTATAGGTTATACTCCAGTGTGGAGAGGTATGAATAATGTAGGCAGAGGAAAAAAAAAAAGCTACATGTGTTTATTGGCTTAGANTAGGTTATACTCCAGTGTGGAGAGGTATGAATAATGTAGGCAGAGGAAAAAAAAAAGCTACATGTGTTTATTGGCTTAGAGTTGGCTACTAGGGATCTATGGTGGAAAGGGTTAGCTTGAAAGACTCAAACGCTGATCCTAAGTTGACCTTCGTTATATCCCAAGTATATCCACCATCTTACCGCAAACCATGTAATGATATTCTCAAAAGAAGTACCCAGTTCAACGAATCAATGAACGCTTATTAAAATTTACTATATTTGTTGGCTCTCTCTCCTCTCCAAAACTCACATGAATACTAAAGCAAAAGAGTTCTCTAGCTACATGTGTCAAACCACCATCTTACCATAAAGCTTGGATGACTGCATTAGGGGTTCTGTGAGTGCTTCAGCCAAAAATGATTATAGTGGGTTTGGAGAATTCACAAAGATGGCTATGAATGAGAATAAGTACACATATGAAAAGGATGCATGTGTGATATAAAATTAAAAACATTTGACACATGAAAATATGCCGCAGAGTTCCAACAAGCATTTTAAATATTGAATTTGCACAACCACCCCCCAACTTAAATGAAACGTTGTCCTCAATGTTTTAAGAATCAAATTTGAATGGGGAGTAACTAAAAAAAAGGTAGAATACACCTGATGAGTGACGTGGGTAGTTCGTTAAGCACCAAAGATGATAACTTGAAATGACAAAATTAAACTAACCTGCAAACAAAAACAAAGAAAACAACAACAAACTAAAAGGAAAAGAAAATAAAATAAAACAAAACAAAACAAATAAAGAAAAATATACTTGTGTGGGGTGGTCAAGGTTGATAGAGAGGACCCTTAAGTGGAATGTCTTCCACTTAGGGAACTTTCCTATCAATTAATACTTTAAGGTGTTGACCATTTACTTTAAAGATCCAACCATCCTTAGGATTCTCTATTTCCACCGCTCCATGTGCAAAAACATTCTTCACTACAAAAGGACCGGTCCACCTAGACCAAAGTTTTTCGAGGTGCTTATGGAGTCTAGAATAATATAAGAACACTTAATCATTAGGCTTAAACATTTTTTTCAAAATATTTTTATCATGAAACGCTTTTATTTTAGCCTTATAGATTTTAAAATTCTCATAAGCATCATTTCTTAACTAAAATTTTCTAAGCTTACCTGCTTCTCCCATGTCAAAATTGAAATGCTTGATGGCCCAATAGACTCGATGTTTGAGCTCCACAGGTAAGTGGCAAGGTTTTCCAAAAACAAGCATATAAGTTGACATGCCTAAAGTAGTTTTGAAAGCTGTACGGTAGGCCCAAAGTGCATCAACTAGTCTCAAAGACCAATTCTTGCGATTCGGGTTAACCGTTTTTTCTAAAATTTGCTTAATTTCCCTGTTTGCAAGTTCTACCTGTCCACTTGTTTGAGGGTGGTAGGTAGTAGAGATCTTACGTACCACCCCATATTTTTTTATCAAAGCCTCAAGAACGGTTACAAAAATGAGTACCCCGGTCACTAATGATAGCACGTATACCAAATCGAGATAACACATTCTCTTTGAGAAATTTAATTACCATCTTATTATCATTGCTCCTGCAAGATGCTGCCTCTACCCATTTTAACACATAATCTATTGCCATAATAATATATTGATATCCAAAAGAAAGAGGAAATCTTCCCATAAAATCAATGCCCTAACAATCAAAAATTTCAATCACTAAAATTGGGTTTAAGGGCATCATATTACGATGGTATATAAATCCTAATTTTTGACACTTTTCACATGAGTGACAATAGATATTTGCATCCTTAAACAAGGTGAGTCAATAAAATCCATACTGTAGAATTTTTGCAGTGGTTTTCTTCATTGAAAAGTGGCCCCCACAAGCTTGGGAGTGACAAAATTCCAAGACGCTGGCAATCTCCTCGTCAGGGTTGCAACACCTTAAAATTTGATTAGGACAATATATGAAAACAAAAGGGTCATCCCAACAAAAATTTTGTACCTCAGTCATGAACTTCCCTTTGTCCTGAGTGCTCCAATCCACCGGTATCTCACCGGCAACCAAATAATTCACAATATGAGCAAATCCTGGTAGAGGGCAATTTGAGGTATTTTTTAGACCACAAAAGTCTGAAGTACATCTTTACACAGTGGGACCTCAACATGAGGCAGCGTAGGTGGATGGAATTTCTGGNCTACATGTGTCAAACCACCATCTTACCATAAAGCTTGGATGACTGCATTAGGGGTTCTGTGAGTGCTTCAGCCAAAAATGATTATAGTGGGTTTGGAGAATTCACAAAGATGGCTATGAATGAGAATAAGTACACATATGAAAAGGATGCATGTGTGATATAAAATTAAAAACATTTGACACATGAAAATATGCCGCAGAGTTCCAACAAGCATTTTAAATATTGAATTTGCACAACCACCCCCCAACTTAAATGAAACGTTGTCCTCAATGTTTTAAGAATCAAATTTGAATGGGGAGTAACTAAAAAAAAGGTAGAATACACCTGATGAGTGACGTGGGTAGTTCGTTAAGCACCAAAGATGATAACTTGAAATGACAAAATTAAACTAACCTGCAAACAAAAACAAAGAAAACAACAACAAACTAAAAGGAAAAGAAAATAAAATAAAACAAAACAAAACAAATAAAGAAAAATATACTTGTGTGGGGTGGTCAAGGTTGATAGAGAGGACCCTTAAGTGGAATGTCTTCCACTTAGGGAACTTTCCTATCAATTAATACTTTAAGGTGTTGACCATTTACTTTAAAGATCCAACCATCCTTAGGATTCTCTATTTCCACCGCTCCATGTGCAAAAACATTCTTCACTACAAAAGGACCGGTCCACCTAGACCAAAGTTTTTCGAGGTGCTTATGGAGTCTAGAATAATATAAGAACACTTAATCATTAGGCTTAAACATTTTTTTCAAAATATTTTTATCATGAAACGCTTTTATTTTAGCCTTATAGATTTTAAAATTCTCATAAGCATCATTTCTTAACTAAAATTTTCTAAGCTTACCTGCTTCTCCCATGTCAAAATTGAAATGCTTGATGGCCCAATAGACTCGATGTTTGAGCTCCACAGGTAAGTGGCAAGGTTTTCCAAAAACAAGCATATAAGTTGACATGCCTAAAGTAGTTTTGAAAGCTGTACGGTAGGCCCAAAGTGCATCAACTAGTCTCAAAGACCAATTCTTGCGATTCGGGTTAACCGTTTTTTCTAAAATTTGCTTAATTTCCCTGTTTGCAAGTTCTACCTGTCCACTTGTTTGAGGGTGGTAGGTAGTAGAGATCTTACGTACCACCCCATATTTTTTCATCAAAGCCTCAAGAATGGTTACAAAAATGAGTACCCCGGTCACTAATGATAGCACGTATACCAAATCGAGATAACACATTCTCTTTGAGAAATTTAATTACCATCTTATTATCATTGCTCCTGCAAGATGCTGCCTCTACCCATTTTAACACATAATCTATTGCCATAATAATATATTGATATCCAAAAGAAAGAGGAAATCTTCCCATAAAATCAATGCCCTAACAATCAAAAATTTCAATCACTAAAATTGGGTTTAAGGGCATCATATTACGATGGTACATAAATCCTAATTTTTGACACTTTTCACATGAGTGACAATAGATATTTGCATCCTTAAACAAGGTGAGTCAATAAAATCCATGTTGTAGAATTTTTGCAGTGGTTTTCTTCATTGAAAAGTGGCCCCCACAAGCTTGGGAGTGACAAAATTCCAAGACGCTGGCAATCTCCTCGTCAGGGTTGCAACACCTTAAAATTTGATTAGGACAATATATGAAAACAAAAGGGTCATCCCAACAAAAATTTTGTACCTCAGTCATGAACTTCCCTTTGTCCTGAGTGCTCCAATCCACCGGTATCTCACCGGCAACCAAATAATTCACAATATGAGCAAATCCTGGTAGAGGGCAATTTGAGGTATTTTTTAGACCACAAAAGTCTGAAGTACATCTTTACACAGTGGGACCTCAACATGAGGCAGCGTAGGTGGATGGAATTTCTGGAGGATTATGACTTCACTTTGCATTACCATCCCGGTAAGGCAAATATGGTGGCTGATGCACTCAGCAGGATGTCACGGGGAGTCTTAGCTAGTGTGGCTTCCCTGAAGTGGCAAATGCTTGAGACTGTGGGACAGTTCGGGGTACACTATAGAGATTAGACTCTGGGTACTTTGGAAAGTTTAGTGGCTATACTTTTCCTACTGAGCAGAGTGATTAAGGTCCAAGGACAGGATGCAGAATTATCATCCATTAGGGACCGAGTACAGTCAGGTACAGGTGGTAAGGGTTAGGCCATTCACTCGGATGGTAGTCTTCGATTTAGGAGAAGGATTGTGGTTCCCTAGTCTACGCAGTTGAGAGAGGAGATTCTTAAAGAGTTTTATTGCTCTCATTTTGCTGTGCATTTAAGTGGCACGAAGATGTACCATGATATTCATCACCAATATTACTGGAGTGGGATGAAGTGAGACGTTGGAGACTTTGTTAGATGATGTCTCACATATCAGCAGATTAAGGCTGAACTTCAGAGGCCAGCAGGGTTACTCCAGCCCTTGGAGGTGGCCGAGTGGAAGTGGAAGCACGTCATGATGGTTTTTGTGATCCACTTTCCATGGACATCGCGGGGATATGACGCATTGTGGGTGATTATGGACCGGCTTACGAAGTCGGCACACTTTTTTGGCTGTGTGGATGACCTTCACCTTGGAGAAATTTTGAAGGTTGTATATACAAGAGATTGTCCAGTTGGATGGGGTACCCTTATCTATAGTATCGGATCGGGATCCCAGGTTCACGACTCATTTTTGGGAGAGTTTCTAATGAGCCATAAGAACACAGTTGATGATGAGCAGTGCTTTTCATCCCAAGACAAACGGTTGGTCAGAGTAGACTATCTAGACGTTGGAGGATATGCTACGGGCATGCGTCCTAGATCTCACGGGTAGATGGGAAAATCACTTACCCTTAGTGGAGTTCACCTACAACAACAGTTATTAGGCGAGAATACAGTTGGCACCCTATGAGGCATTATATGGGAGGCCTTGTCGATCTTTAGTATGTTGGACAGAGGTGGGAGAGGGACCCTCTACGGGTCCAAATTTGGTTAGAGACACCTCAGAGAAGGTAGACCTTATTCAAAAATGTTTTCTCATGGCTCAGAGCCGGTAGAAGAACTACGTCGACAAACAGCGGCAACCTCTAGAGTTTGAGGTGGGAGATAATGTCTTCTTGAAGGTGATGCCTAAGAGAGGAATGGTCAAGTTCGGTAAGCGGAGAAAGCTGTCGCCGAGGTATATCGGACCCTTCGAGGTACTCGAGAGGGTGGGTATAGTTGCTTACTGGTTGGCATTACCGCCAAATCTATCGAGTATTCACGTTTTCCATGTCTCTATGCTCTGGAAATACACCCTGGATTCGACTCATGTGGTGGATTGGGGAGAGCTTGTGGTTGATGCTGATGGGACCTTTAAGGAGGGACCGGTGCGCATCATGGATAGCCGGGATCAGGTTTTGCAAGGAAAGACCGTGAGGCTAGTGAAGGTGTTGTGGCAATACCGAGGAGTGGAGGAGGCAACATGGGAGCGTGAGGATACCATACGTACCAATTATCCCTTCTTATTTGAGGATGGAGGTACATTGTTATAGTCATTTAGTATTATATGACCATTACATATGCATGTGAGTGAATGTGTATGTATGTGTGAATTTCAGGGACGAAATTCTTTTAAGGGGGGGAGAATATAAAACCCGAGAAAATTTAAACTTTTTCCGACAAATGGCAAAATAATAATTTGCCACTATTATGCTAGTTTAAAATGCATATTTCTAAAGAGCTCAAATAGAGCAATGGACTTCACTGTTGAATTCATATCGCAAAATTGAGTTATCACGTCAATTTTCGTTGAATTTCGAGATAGTCGAATTTTACATGCTTTTCGAGACAATTGGGTAACGAATAAACTTTCAAAGGTCCCTAAAAATGAAAATTATAAAATTTTCTTAGAATTGAATAAAATTTCAAATAAAATTTATTTGAACTGAAATCGAAATTTAATTAAGATGTTTCGGGTTAAAAATAGACTTGGAAGTGATAAATGTGCGGGACAATGTGGACCGCACAATTAAAAAGTATAAATAAGGTTTAATATCTGAAAAATCAGATATTTTGCTCACCCATTGACCGGCTAAGCTCAGACGTTGAAGAGATAAAAGAGAGAGAAGGGAGAAAAAATTATTTTTCAAGACCTCTTCTTCCGATCTAAGAAGTTTCGTCGGTTGGAATTGCTTGGACCACGAACTAAATTTGGTCTACGCGACGAGGGCTACGTCTACGTACCAAGACCAAAGGATTTCACCGAAGATCCAAGGAGGAAANTTCAAGACCTCTTCTTCCGATCTAAGAAGTTTCGTCGGTTGGAATTGCTTGGACCATGAACTAAATTTGGTCTACGCGACGAGGGCTACGTCTACGTACCAAGACCAAAGGATTTCACCGAAGATCCAAGGAGGAAATTTTGTTGAATCAAGGGTTTTGGTGCTAGAAAGGGCCTATAAGCTTTCTACCTTTCATCTCACGTTCCAAGAGGTAGGATTTCTCCTACCTTGGTTCATTTTCTTACCTAGGATGTAATATGTTATTGGTAAAGGTATAAAATAACGTAGGTCACTTGACTAAGGTTGTGGAAAATAAGGAAAAAAGAGTATGGAAATGGCCTAGACCAGANGTTCATTTTCTTACCTAGGATGTAATATGTTATTGGTAAAGGTATAAAATAACGTAAGTCACTTGACTAAGGTTGTGGAAAATAAGGAAAAAAGAGTATGAAAATGGCCTAGACCAGATCCTAGCTAAGTTTGGTATAAGGAATGTACTTGTGTAATTCCTTGAAACTTGATATCTTGAGCATGCTATGTGTTTTATAGTGCTTATAAATTAAGTGTATTATGGCATGGGTTATGTATAATATGCTTGTGAAGGATTGTTGGTATATAAATGTTGATATATGTCAGTTGATGTATTGACATGATAATGAATTTTGGTGATTATATACATGTGATATAAATTGTCATGACACATGTGGAGATGTGTGGTTTAATTTGGCTCATTGGCATACATTTCATATTGAGGATGACATAGACATTGCAATGGTGCACCACATTGCATTTGCACGGAGAATATGCATCCATGGCCATGAGTATGGGTGTATATGTGTATGGTTGGATTAATCACCATACTTGGTGTTTGAAGGGTGGGCTCGGGAAAGTGGGGTTGAATATCTTACTGAGTCGCACGTTTGTGTCAGGTATAGCAAGAAGGCTAGACACTCGCTCGGGTGAAAGGCCCAGCTACTTGGTTCATACACTTCTCTGTGGGGAAATTTCAGAAAAGTGTAATGGCGTACGGAGCAAGTCAGTGTGATTCTGGAATCTGNGTGGGGTTGAATATCTTACTGAGTCGCACGTTTGTGTCAGGTATAGCAAGAAGGCTAGACACTCGCTCGGGTGAAAGGCCCAGCTACTTGGTTCATACACTTCTCTGTGGTGAAATTTCAGAAAAGTGTAATGGCGTACGGAGCAAGTCAGTGTGATTCTGGAATCTGATACCCAACAAAGACACATGATTTTGTAATACAAATATATCATTTGATGGGAAACATCCATGAATGAAGTGGTTTTATAAATATATAGTTGGTGTTTCAAAAATGATCATTGGATGGATTTCATCAATGATAAAGATTTTACACTTGCATTGCATAGCGTGGTAAGAGCCGATGAGGGCTTGGGTTGATGTGCGTGAGTGAGTCTCATCTCATTCATGGCATGACATGATAGATTCCAACATGAATTGCATATTCTTGCATTGGAATAGATATTGGTTGTGTATTGTTGCATGTATACATTCATATGCAATTAGGTGGGGAGTAGCCTCTAAAAGAAATATTCTACTAGGTGTTGGCTCACCCTATACGGGAAATATTTCATGTATGGGGCATATTCCGGTGGATGACACACATTCGGGGCCTCGAGAGTGAAGAAGAGCCGGGTTGTGGCTCTTGAACCGAGTTTTATGTAAAACTTTTGGTTTAATTCCATTTTGACATGTAAATTGTATGGAATGGGTTGTAATAGACTTGTGTGAATCATGTATAATGTAGAAAATATCTTTGTACATGTTTGAAATGAATTTGGAAAGTTTTTGATTGGATTGGAAATCGGAAATTGATGAAATAGGGAAAAGTGGACTTAGTGTACCGGTACGCGTACCGNACTTTTGGTTTAATTCCATTTTGACATGTAAATTGTATGGAATGGGTTGTAATAGACTTGTGTGAATCATGTATAATGTAGAAAATATCTTTGTACATGTTTGAAATGAATTTGGAAAGTTTTTGATTGGATTGGAAATCGGAAATTGATGAAACAGGGAAAAGTGGACTCAGCGTACCGGTACGCGTACTGGTACAATTTGGCAGATTCTAAATTTTTTTGTATTTTTCTTCCAGGGTCTTGAGCTATGCATCCTTTAGTTTCAATGATACAAATGGACCTTAAATGAGATATATTGGGGTACATGATATAGGGGGTTGTGCATGTGGTTGGTTTTTAGACTTCTAGCTAAAATTAGGGTGATTGCGCTACCCCGGATTATAGGTATCAAAGTAAGGTGAAAAAGGCTTCTTGTTCATACCAAAGGCATTACATTGTGAGACATTCTTAGGTGAGGTGATCTACCCAGNAAATTTTTTTGTATTTTTCTTCCAGGGTCTTGAGCTATGCATCCTTTAGTTTCAATGATACAAATGGACCTTAAATGAGATATATTGGGGTACATGATATAGGGGGTTGTGCATGTGGTTGGTTTTTAGACTTCCAGCTAAAATTAGGGTGATTGCGCTACCCCGGATTATAGGTATCAAAGTAAGGTGAAAAAGGCTTCTTGTTCATACCAAAGACATTACATTGTGAGACATTCTTAGGCGAGGTGATCTACCCCGCCACACACAAAACATAGTCCAAAAAGACTCTGCATGATTAACCACGTGTGTTGGCTTTAACTCCTTAGTCTTTAACATATCTAGCTCCCTAGTGAGCATTTCAACCTTAGCCTTTAGGCTAATTTCTTCCCTAAGATGGTAAATTCCACCACCATTTAGGTTTCTTGCTGGTCATGACCTATTTGGGCTTTCAGTAGCACTAGGTCCAATCTAAGTGTGAGCTTTTTTAGCAAGCTCATTGAGGTATTCTATAGCTTCATCAGGATCTTTTTGTAAGAACTCACCATTACACATCATCTCCACAAATTGGCGCTCTCTAGGTGTAAGTACCCCATAAAAATAGCTCACTAAGCATGAATTCTCATACCCATGGTGAGGACACACACTCAACAACTCCTTAAATCTCTCCCAAGACTGATACAAGGTCTCACTGTCCTTTTGTGCAAAGGTCCATTTTCCCTTTTAAAATGTTGGTCTTATGTTGGGGGAAATATTTATTTAAGAAGACCTGAGTGATTTCACTCCATGACCCAATAGATTGTAATCTCAGCGAGTATAGCCAACTCTTAGCTCTATCCTTCAAAGAGAAAGGAAAGAACTTAAGTCTCACAACATCAGCAAGTGTAATTTGATTATGAAAAGTCGCAACTACTTCCTCAAACTCCCTAATGTGCACACATGGATTTTCATTTTCCCAGCCATGAAAATTAGGGAGTAACTGTATCATCCCTATTTTAAAATCCAATTGGCGAGTATTAGCTGGAAACATGATGCATGATGGTGTGGCTGTGCATGTAGGGTGGAGGTAATCATGGAGAGTTCTAATGGGTTGATCTTCGTGTTCACCCATTTTTTCAGGACTTGATGTATTGTTAAATAAATGATTTAAAAAATCTGATTCTAACTCTACCACAGGCCTACTAGCAAATCTACCCAAGGTGTCCCTATATCTATGCATGCAAGGCAATGGAATACTAAAAGAATAAAAATACAATAAAAAGGAGAAAGAAAAATAATAATAATAATGACAATGCAGCAAGCTAAAATAAGGAACGAAGTTACCGCCTTTGCAATTGTTGAAAAGAAAAACTATCTAGCAATTCTTTTACCATCTCCCAGCAACAGCGCCAAAATTTGATTGCNAAAGAATAAAAATACAATAAAAAGGAGAAAGAAAAATAATAATAATAATGACAATGCAGCAAGCTAAAATAAGGAACGAAGTTACCGCCTTTGCAATTGTTGAAAAGAAAAACTATCTAGCAATTCTTTTACCATCTCCCAACAACCGCGCCAAAATTTGATTACGCCCAAAGGATAACATGGAAATTATAGCACAACTTTAGGGTATTGATTCCACAGACAGACAAACTAAAAGAATAATAGAAGGAACAAAAAAACTAAAGAAAAATATTAAATGATTACAACATTACAAAAAATAATTTTAAATGCAAATTAAAGTGTAGCAAAATGACTAACAGAANACATGGAAATTATAGCACAACTTTAGGGTATTGATTCCACAGACAGACAAACTAAAAGAATAATAGAAGGAACAAAAAAACTAAAGAAAAATATTAAATGATTACAACAATACAAAAATTAATTTTAAATGCAAATTAAAGTGTAGCAAAATGACTAACAGAAAAAAAAATACTCAAATTTGACAAATAGAAAAGCGTCGGGAATCCCTTACACAAATCCAGTATTTTGATTATTCTTAATTCATTGAATAACTCAATTGAGAATTTAATTCTCAAAATTCACAATCGGAAGGAATAGATTTATAAACCAAGATTAAATCACATGTAACCCTTAGAAAAATCATTCACCACTTTTAAAATACGTAAATTATTATCACTATTGAGAAAATTCAACGAATACAATATACTCAAGAAGCATTATTGCAGCAAAAAATTAAATCAATATAGATAAATAATTGATCCAAACATAATCAAAGAGCTAATCCATTCAATAGAAAAAACATGACTGAATCTATAAACAGAATAAATTATATGACTATTCGGAGAAGAAAATATCAACAATAAATTAAGAATGATAAAACAAAAGAGTTTTACAAATTAAAAATCAAATGCATAAATTAAAAAAAATAAAATACCATTTATTGTGCAAGTTCATCCCTTGCCTTATCTTGAAAATTTAGCTACCCATAAATATAATTGACAACAAAAATCTCCCAAAGGAATAGAATAAATTGGCAGCCAACAGAGTCCTTCTCCCTCTGTTTCGTCTACTTTCTGTTCATTCAGCAGCCGCCCAACACAAGAAAATAAAAAAACAGCCACCTCCTCTAAAGCAAACATATAGGTTAAAAGTCAATCTCTTTTTAAGAAAATACATTTTCCTCCCTTCTTTACTCCAGCCTTTCTACTTCAGCCCCTCTTGATTCCAACCTTTTTACTTCAGTCTATAAAGCCCAAATCTTGTGTCATTTGAAATAGATAAAGTCTAATAAAAAATTATGAGTGCTGGGCCCACTTGACAACTACATAAATTTTAGCCTTTTTACTATATGGGCTGCCATCAAAATAAAAATAAATATAAAAGCCGAATAATAAAGTCCCAAAAATGTTATGTGTAAAGCCCAATTGTAAATTATCTCTCATCAACCAATAATACAATATTTAAGATTTAAAATATTATAAAATCATGTTCAAATACATCTAAGTGTGAATAGATATTAAATTCAATAATATAAATTATATCTAATTATTTTTATTCACATTTTAGCATTTTTAATCCAATAATAGGGTATTTAGAATGCACTTTCGCGCACTCGTCATGCGACCATTCTTAGCAACAGGGAGAACACTTATCGATGTACAAAAATGTGAGCTAACTATGCGAGTTCAAGATCAAGAGGTTACATTCAATGTATTTTCAGCTAAGAAATTTCTAGAGGAACAGGAGGAATGTTTTTGGGTTGATTTGGTGGAAGATGCAATGAATAGGGTATTTGTTGGAAGTTATATTTCAGATCCTCTTGAGAACGACAAGCTATATAAAGAGGAGGTGTCCCCACGTAGAGCTATTGAAGTCAAGGAAGCCAATTCAAAAACTTTCAAGGTGAACAGGCATAGACTGAAGCAATATTGGGGTGGCGACATTGATTATGAAAAGACTTCAATTACCCTTGTCAACCCGGGATAAAATAGGAAGTAGTCAAGTTGAAGACTATAAAACAAACGCTAATTAAGACGCAACCCAAATTTTAGTTTCTAAGTTTTTTTTCATTTTATTTTAATTTAATTTTTTATAAGAAATAATGTAGTTAGTTAGTTAGTGCATTTTTATTGGTATGTCAATTGCTTGCAGGCCCAAGGATTGAACATAAAGTTAGAGCACACACAAAGCCTTACTAGGAGCCAAGAACATCCCACTTATGTTTCTCGAATACACTCCCGACTCAGTGGACGANATTTTAATTTAATTTTTTATAAGAAATAATGTAGTTAGTTAGTTAGTGCATTTTTATTGGTATGTCAATTGCTTGCAGGCCCAAGGATTGAACATAAAGTTAGAGCACACACAAAGCCTTACTAGGAGCCAAGAACAGCCCACTTATGTTTCCCGAATACACTCCCGACTCAGTGGACGACGAGAACGCTGACAATAATGTCAACTAGCAAAGTCTCAGGGAAGCCTTTTGTTTTAATTTTTTCTACTTTATACATTGAGGACAATGTTTAGTTTAAGTTTGGGGGTGTTTTCTTGTTCGCATTTTCATTATTAGGTATGTATTTAGATAGTATGTTTTAATACGACTTGAGCAAAGGGTTGATTGAATTTGATCATGGTCAATGATGAATGGAATTAATTGTCAATTCAAGAGAAATTGATGAACATGTTGAGTTTGTAGTTTGACATACTAGTTGGTTTTACACTATTTGCGATCCTTTCATTCTTGAGCACATATCCATCTAGTTGGTTAGTTATTATTTAGAGAATTTATTTGATTAAATGCATGTGGGAGATATCATTGAAACTTTAGAAAACTTATTTAAGCATCATTCAAAGCAAATTGAGGTATTCATATAAGTTTGGGAGGAAATATTGGTTATGATGGGTTAGTATAAAAAAATAGAAAAAATAAAGTTTTTGAAAATTATTTTGATTTGGTCCTTAATGAGTTAGATGAAAATAAATAAAAAAAAGAAAGGGGCATGTGGTGAGTAAAGATCGAGTGTAAAATGCACTCACTCATAAACACATGTTGAGAACGAGATGAAGCGTAAAATGCACTCGTTCAAGAAAAGGTGAGATGGAGCATAAAATGTACTCACCAAACAAATGGAAAAGAGAAAGGAAAAAAAAAGTGAGAGGAAAAAAAATATTTGGACCTTCTAGTTATATGGTTGACTTAATAAGCAGAGGTTGATGTGAAACGTAAGTTTATAGAGTTGATATTGAGTATCTCCTATGAAGCATTTGATTATGTAAATGTATTTGGGTAATGACTAGTTGGATAGTTCGGATATGTACATGTATTTAAAGGGTCATGAGCGGAGGTAAAATTAAGAAGTATGTTAAATTGATAGATTTTGCACTATTTTGAAGTTTCCCGTGAATTATGGTTTTTAGTAACTTTTGGGGCCATTATTCAAATTCATATTTATCCATTGTTTGAGTAGTTGGTTGATTAATTTTTATGATTTTTGTTCTTAGTATTTTGCTTGAGGACAAGCAAATGTTTAAGTTTGGGGGTATTTGATGAGTAGGTGTTATACTTATGAATTGAGTACTTCCGATTTGATGAATTTGCAAGTTTTTAATTATTTTAAGTTCTTTTTTATTTGTTTTGTGTGTTTTAATTTTATTTGGTAGGAATCACCATTTGGAAGCAAAAAAGATCATTTGGAAGGAAACAATGTCATTTTGTAGCTTAAGTGTTGGATTTTTGAAGGCTAAGCAACAAGGGAAGCTTTAGGCTTAAAAGGGGGCAGCGCCTTTCCAGTGCCTAGGCGCCCATATTTTGCCCAAGCAATGCTTTTCCAACACCATTCCAACGCCTAGGCGCTTGTGTTGGCTCTGGACGCTAATTTTGACTTATTTCTGACACAAAATTGAACTCTAAGGGAGGTATATGCTAGGGTTTGGATTAAAAAATGGGATATACTGATTTTGGGGGCTGCTATCACAAGAAAAGACCAAGGATTAAAAGAAAATTGAAGACAAGAATCGAAGGAATCAACGCAAAGAAAATCAGTATCCAAGGCTAGAGAGAAAGAGAAGATTGCAACTAAGTTTCATTCTTTTCTCTTACTTTTACTTCTTGATTTTCTGAGATGTTGTTGTTTAATTTTAGAATGATATTTTTCAATTACATCATGAACTAAATTTTTATTAGGATTGCAATAGAACCTAATGTCTAGTTAAATTGATCTACTCTCGTTTCTAATTTTATTGATCATACATGAGTTGTTTATCATGTTTTGTGCTTATTATATGATTGTTTGGCCAACAATTAATTTGATTGTAATACCCCATTCCAATTTGGCAATGAACTAGTTAGAAATATTATCTTATAAGGAATAAGAAAAAATTTTAAGAAGAATTTAGAATAATCTAGAAGAATCTAGAATGTTGGAGAAGTTTTTAGAAAGTTCTAGAAGATTCTAGAAAGTTCAAGAATATCATAGAATAGTCTAGAACAATCTAGAATGTTGAAGAATGATCTAGAAGGTTCTAGAACATCGAGGAACCTACAGCATTCCGGAAGAATCCGGAAGGTTTTAGAGAGATAAAGAGTACTCAACAATGTCCTAGATTAGTATGGAGACTTCTAGAGATGTGGAGGATTGCCCATTGTATAAATATCTACAATTGGAACCTAGAAAGTTCCAAGTAAGAAAGTGAACGGAGAATCTAGAAAGGTTACTCACACCAAGGAAATAATGACACATGTCCACATTCTAGAATATTCCTAAGAGTCCTGAAGGCCTATAAATAGGGGACCCGGTTATTGAATTAGGAGGAAAACACATTTGTGACCTCCCACTAGAGAGAGAGAGAGAGAGAAGGAAGGTTGGATACTTCATATAAGAAGAAATGAAACCGTGGAGGAACAATGTAAGGGATCGGCAACTTCTCAATTAACATCGGGTGACAAATCATTTCCTTTGGACTTGAGGTGAGTGGTTTGGCTTGTTACGTATTTTTCCCGTATCCCTAACATTTTAAAAATGATACATAATACTTCTTCATTATTACCTTTACAAAATGTTTTACTAAGTGTCTAAATACTTGTGGCATACGATTCTCCTTACCTTGATAAATTATTTTGTGAAATATTGTGACTGAATCACTTGTTTATATGGTAAGACTTAGTGATGGTGAATGGGACCAAAATTAGAAGTCCAAGAAAATTATTCCTCTATGTACAGGTGACTCTGGCCACTAGGGAACAAACTCGGGGGAGGCTGAGGTGACCCTAGTGCTCAACGGTTGAAGAAACAGTGTCTGGTGCNGTTTTGTGCTTATTATATGATTGTTTGGCCAACAATTAATTTGATTGTAATACCCCATTCCAATTTGGCAATGAACTAGTTAGAAATATTATCTTATAAGGAATCAGAAAAAATTTTAAGAAGAATTTAGAATAATCTAGAAGAATCTAGAATGTTGGAGAAGTTTTTAGAAAGTTCTACAAGATTCTAGAAAGTTCAAGAATATCATAGAATAGTCTAGAACAATCTAGAATGTTGAAGAATGATCTAGAAGGTTCTAGAACATCGAGGAACCTACAGCATTTCGGAAGAATCCGGAAGATTTTAGAGAGATAAAGAGTACTCAACAATGTCCTAGATTAGTATGGAGACTTCTAGAGATGTGGAGGATTGCCCATTGTATAAATATCTACAATTGGAACCTAGAAAGTTCCAAGTAAGAAAGTGAACGGAGAATCTAGAAAGGTTACTCACACCAAGGAAATAATGACACATGTCCACATTCTAGAATATTCCTAAGAGTCCTGAAGGCCTATAAATAGGGGACCCGATTATTGAATTAGGAGGAAAACACATTGGTGACCTCCCACTAGANTGTCCACATTCTAGAATATTCCTAAGAGTCCTGAAGGCCTATAAATAGGGGACCCGGTTATTGAATTAGGAGGAAAACACATTTGTGACCTCCCACTAGAGAGAGAGAGAGAGAGAAGGAAGGTTGGATACTTCATATAAGAAGAAATGAAACCGTGGAGGAACAATGTAAGGGATCGGCAACTTCTCAATTAACATCGGGTGACAAATCATTTCCTTTGGACTTGAGGTGAGTGGTTTGGCTTGTTACGTATTTTTCCCGTATCCCTAACATTTTAAAAATGATACATAATACTTCTTCATTATTACCTTTACAAAATGTTTTACTAAGTGTCTAAATACTTGTGGCATACGATTCTCCTTACCTTGATAAATTATTTTGTGAAATATTGTAACTCAATCACTTGTTTATATGGTAAGACTTAGTGATGGTGAATGGGACCAAAATTAGAAGTCCAATAAAATTATTCCTCTATGTACAGGTGACTCTGGCCACTANAATCACTTGTTTATATGGTAAGACTTAGTGATGGTGAATGGGACCAAAATTAGAAGTCCAAGAAAATTATTCCTCTATGTACAGGTGACTCTGGCCACTAGGGAACAGACCCGGGGGAGGCTGAGGTGACCCTAGTGCTCAACGGTTGAAGAAACAGTGTCTGGTGCTTCCTAGTGACCTTCACTAGATCGTCTTAGGGAACAGTTCTCGGGCGACAATCTGTGGTGACCCTAAGTACGATGTTGGATCTAACCTTGAGAACTTCTGGCATTTGGTATGGTTCCTAGATATTGTACAAGTCCTTACCAGTATGAGATGATGATATAATTTGTTATTGTCACAACGTTTTTACTGGCTTTGTTTATGATTATCTATCGTATGCCATACGTATTTTCTTGTTGTCAATTATTGTATTTGGTATTTGGTTCCCATCGATTATTGGATATTGTACGGTTTTTACCATTATGATATGATTCACCATTGTGGTATGATTTCTTGTTGCAATCCGATTGTGTTATTCTCAAAAAATTGGTTATCTTGATGAAGTTATTTTTTCAAACCTTTGATTTACATGTCTTATGCCAAAAATATTTTTCAGCCACTTTGAATATGCATGCCTTTCCATTCACTGGGCTTTTTAGCTCATGTTTTCAAAATAATATTTTTTTAGGTAAACGATTGGAGTGTCAATAGCGGACTCTGGGAATTGATTGGGGACTAATCGTGTTGTGACCTCCGTAGCATATATCATATAGCCCTCTTTACTTGTTTGGATAATTGGGACAAACGGGTTTAGGTATGCTGACTTCAACATATCGACATGAGATCAATTTAGTGTTAATGTTATTTGCAACTCATATATTATTAGTTATTGTTAGGCTTACGTGTTCTATAGGTTATAGATCTATGGTTCACAGTCGGTCATGCCCTTGGAGTTGGGGTGTGACATTGATTCCTTAGATGAAGTTGGGAGATCAATTCTAGGATAGATTTGAATATGATGACATACGTCTGGTTGATTCTTTTNCTATAGGTTATAGATCTATGGTTCACAGTCAGTCATGCCCTTGGAGATGGGGTGTGACATTGATTCCTTAGATGAAGTTGGGAGATCAATTCTAGGATAGATTTGAATATGATGATATACGTCTGGTTGATTCTTTTTAGGATTGAATTGGTGGGTTTGTGTATAGGATAGGAATATACCTATATGTTGTGTGTAACTATTATAAGACTCTGAACTTAATGAATCTATTCTAAATTATTTTACATAGGAATATAGTAATTTAGTTGGGATAGATATTTTTATCTAACTATCGGAAGAGGTTTGATAAATTACTTTGAGTTCTCAGTTAACAACTTATTTTGATCAATTAACTAGAAAGAGAGTTAGAAATGTTTATACAAAGCATTAGGGAAATTTGTAATCTTAACTTCTTTTATCCAGTNCTTATTTTGATCAATTAACTAGAAAGAGAGTTAGAAATGTTTATACAAAGCATTAGGGAAAGTTGTAATCTTAACTTATTTTATCCAATCAATTCAACCCTTGATTGTTAAGTTTAGATTTAGTTTTAAATTAGTAATTTCACAGTTCAATTCAAATTGCTTAAATAAAATTGAATTGATATAAAGTTAGTACTTGAAATTTATTAGTAATAATTCTATATGGGAATGCTACTCTACTTATCACTTTATTACTTGTTGATCGTGTATACTTGCCCATAAATTTTCAATATCAAATTCGAACAACAGGCTTATCCCTTTGATGTCGGCAATTGCCCAACCAATCACCCCTTTATGCCTCCTCAACACTTCCAGGAGCTCTTCTTCTTGCTTTGCATCCAATGTTGAGCTAATCACCACCGAAAATGTCTCATCTTCCCTAAGATATGCATACTTCAGATGAGATGATAGTGGTTTCAACTCCAAATTGGGCTTTTGTACATCCGATGGAAAGATCCTCATTTCTTGATGTGAAAGCTTCTCAAATGTAGGGATCCATTTCTCTATCCCATTTAAACTTTTCGATTCCTCTTATTCCTCAACCTCCTCCAAATCAACATTCTCCTTTTCTTTCAATTTTAACATGCCCAAAAATTCCAAGTGTTCTTCTGCCAAGGTTTCAATCCTATTGACTTCATGCACATCTTTGTCATCCCCCGGTTGTTTGGATAAGTTGAACACATTGAGCTCCATAGTCGTGTTCCCAAATGTCAGCTTCATAAGACTATTTCTGCAATTAATCACAGCATTAAATGTGGCAAGAAATGGTCTACCAAGTATCACAGGGATTTGGGAGCTAAGATTTGCAATTGGGTGAGTGTCCAGCGCAATAAAATCAATAGGAAAGTAAAATTTATCAACTTGCACTAAAACATCCTCAACTACTCCCCTCGATGTTCGGACACTACGGTCTGCAAGTTGAAGCATGATTGGAGTAGGCTTTAACTCCTCGTGCTGAAATTGTTGGTACACCAAGTACGGAAGGAGATTCATACTAGCCCCTAGATCAAGGAGCGCTTGCTCCACCCGGTAATTTCTAATTGTTATTTCAATGGTAGGACAGCCAGGGTCTTTCAACTTCGGAGGAGTGTTTGTCCTCAAAATTGAGCTCACTTGCTCGGTGAGAAATGTTTTCTTTTGGACATTGAGCCTCCTCTTTACCTTGCATAAATCTTTCAAGATCTTTGCACATGATGGAATTTGCTTTATGGCATCAAGGAGTGGAATGTTGATCTTTACCTGCTTAAACATTTCAACTATATTAGAATAATTAGCCACCTTGACGGGTGGCTTCAAATGATTAGGGAAAGGAGCAAGAATGGGGGAAACAAGAACAATTTCATCAACCAATTTCTCTTTCTCACCTACCTCATCACTCACCTCACCCCCCCCCCCTCAGTGTCACCTTTGGTCTCTTTTTCATTTGCCAATGTGACCTTTGGTGAGACCTTTGGCATAATGGTCTTATCCATTTCCTTCCCACTTCAAAGGGTGGTGACCACCTTGAGTTGCACACAACTGTCTTTGGTG
Organism: Ilex paraguariensis; assembly: GCA_963454935.2. Lineage (NCBI taxonomy): Eukaryota > Viridiplantae > Streptophyta > Magnoliopsida > Aquifoliales > Aquifoliaceae > Ilex > Ilex paraguariensis. The sequence goes on from CAUOFW020004203.1 coordinate 249,741, forward strand.
AGCTTGGATGACTCAGTCACATGTTGGCCCTTAGGGTTTTCTTGGGGTTGAGCGGAGAATTTCCCCTTCTCTTGTTGTGATAACCCTATGTGATTGGTGATTTTTGTGAGTTGAGCCAAAAATGTTGTTGTTGAAGGCGGTTTGGCATTGGATGAAATTGTAAAGCACGTCCTCCAAATTCCTCTTATGGGGAGGTTGGTAGGTGGGAGAATTGGATGATTGTTGTTGGGGAAAACTTTGGAGAGGTGGAACTTAGAAGAAATTCTGTGGAGGCGGGTTTTGTGAATACCCTTCCGGACTAGACCGGGAGTATTGGGAGCTAGATGCTTAACCTTGAGATTGATTTTGCCTAGGAGGGAATGGGAGGTGAATATGCATTTGAACCATGAGGAATGAGATTCTCATTTCTCTAACTAAAATTCGGGTGATTACTCCAACGCGGATTGTAAGTGTTTTAATGTGGAGAGAATGATTTCCTCATTCTATTAAAGGCATTGACTTGCTCGTGATACATTTCCTTAAGTGCTGGAATGTTAGGACACTCCGATATGGAATGATTTACACTCTCACAAATTGAGCAGCCCTCCTCAATCTTTGAAACATTGGACACCTCGTGTCTCTTATTGACTTTGTGACGCCCCTAAAATCGGGGGTCCTTTTTACACCGTTGACCACCCGTCAACCCGCAGAATTGCCCGTGATTTGCTGTACAACCCGACATCACGTTAATAGTATCCCTTTGCCCAGGATTATAACTCACACGTGTAACCCATGTTCCTTTAATCATTTAATCCAATCGAGGTTCAATATAGCCCAATATATATCAGTTAATGTCCATTTGTATCATCGAAACCAAGGAAACCAAAGTCCAATTGCATAGTGCTTGACAAATTTCCTTGTTGTTTCCTAACCTATAAATATCACCTTTTAGCATGTATAGTATATGAATAAAGGGGAGTGTCACTCTCCTAGGGATGATGTCAAAAGAAAGGGCAACGGAATGGTGGATGAATGAGATTTCAAATGTGAGTATGTGTGAACAAAAGTGCTCCCCAAGCGCAAGGAGACTTTCACGGATCGTGTTTTACTTGGTGGTATTCCAAGGTCGTTTCCACGGGGAAGGAAGTAAACCGAGGGGAAGGTGATTTTGGGAGAAAGAAAGTGTAAAATCTTTGATTGTTGGAAGTTGTTTGGTGAAGTTGTTTTGATGCTAGTAAAATGAGAAACAAATGTTGGCAAATCCAAGAGGTCACTCCAATAGGAATACCGTCTCAACTCAAAACCCTCCTCCAATAGAGCATGAATGAAGGATTGATTCGTGGGAAGTTAGGGGTAAGATTGGTTAGTATCTAAGCATAAACCGTGACTAGGGCTACGGAATATCAAAGACTCACCAAGTTATCCACCGTCAACCCATTCAAACCGAACCATTGAACTCTGAAAAGAGGGGAGGAGAATGAGTTGAAATGGTATACCCAAGTGGAGGTTCCTCTTGGTTTTGCCAACTAAGAGATTTAGCTATTCATGCTTAAAATAAAGACAACAATATGATGAGAAGACATTATGAA
>CAUOFW020004203.1:264762-293258 GCA_963454935.2 Ilex paraguariensis
ACAAAGAATGAGTGAATCACGTTCCACCCTTCACGGCTTTGGTAAAGCTCTAGAAAAGTGGAAGAGTTCCACTCCTCTAAGAGAAGAAGGAAGCTCAAGCAATGGAAGTAAAAGAAAGCAATACTTAAAGTAAAAGAAAGCAATAAATTAAAAGGAAGCAAGAATACAATAAAAGAAAGCAATACTTAAAGAAAGCTATAAGCAATAAGGAAAGCAATAATACTTTTGGATGAATCCATACCATTCGATGAAATGAGATGAGACTCATTCATGCACCACAACCCCGAGTCATACCCAACTCATCAACACAATGCAATGCCAAAGTGTATTAAACTGTCATTTATGTTCACATCAAATGACATTCACAATTCGAGGGTCTTTCTTGGGGTGGGTATTCACGGACTTACACCAACGGCACCCAGTCAACATGGAATTCAAGGACTTCAACCAACGGTTCCGCATACAGCGACACAATTTATGGACTCTTATACCAACGGAGTGCAAATTCGATCACCGGGCCTCTCACCCGAAGGATATTCTAGCCCTTCTTTCTAACCCCGACCCAATTTGCCATACAACCGTACGACTTAGTTAGATTATCGATCCAACTTTTTCCAAGTCCACTCGTCAATCCACCATTGGGTTGACAATGTTAACCATGCACACACACCCACATGATGCAAGGTCTCCGTGCAAATGCCATGTAATGAACCATTGCATAACAATGTCATATTGCATACATAATGAATACCATATGGACAACCGAAACCACATATTTCAACATATGTCATGGAAATTTATATCCTAAACTTATAATTACCAAAATCCATCACAATTCATAAGCATGTTACCATAATAATATTCATGTCAATAACACACTAAAATCACAAGGCACAATATAAACACATAGCATGACCGCATAAACCCAATTTTCAAGAGTTTATATAAATACTTCCACATATCAAAGTCAGGCTGGAAATTGGTCTAGGTCATTTCTATATCCATTTCCTTATTTCCATGACTATAGACAAGTCATATATTATTCTATACCTCTAACCATTTCATATGGACACCTAGGTTAGAAATCAACCAAAGTAGGAGAGAAACCTACCTCTTGAAGAGTAAAACGACGTTGGGAAGCCTCAAGAACCCAAAACAATCTTGAATCCTCACTTCCCCAAAATTTCATTTTTCAACATTCAGTGAAATCCGTCGTTTTTGGTGTGGTCGCATAGCCATTGGCGAGGAGAATGACTTTTGTTCTTGACCCGAGCGGATTTGAGCACTAGAATCTTGTAGATCGTAAAGAAAAGTTGGAGAAATCAAGCTCTTTCCCTCTCTTCTTTTCTTCAACGTGAACTGGCTAAGCAAAAACATGGGGCAAAAATCAGATTTTCCCCCATATTTATAGTCTTAGAATACTTGGCCCACAACGCGCCACCCAACCTTTTTTTCCTGGTTCTTTTTTTTGCCACCAAACGATTAAATTTCATGTTGGTTCAAGTTTAAAATAATTTTTATTTTAATTTGCCTAAATTTATTTTCCAAATTTCAAATTTTTTTAGTAAAAATCTCATTTTTGGGTCACCCAAGACCCGACTGCCTCGTAAAATACAAAAAATTCAACTATCTCGGAATTCGATGAAATTTNAATGGGGCAAAAATCAGATTTTCCCCCATATTTATAGTCTTAGAATACTTGGCCCACAACGCGCCACCCAACCTCTTTTTCCTGGTTCTTTTTTTTGCCACCAAACGATTAAATTTCGTGTTGGTTCAGGTTTAAAATAAATTTTATTTTAATTTGCCTAAATTTATTTTCCAAATTTCAAATTTTTTTAGTAAAAATCTCATTTTTGGGTCACCCAAAACCCGACTGCCTCGTAAAATACAAAAAATTCAACTATCTCGGAATTCGATGAAATTTGATGTGGTGACTACATTTCGCGAGACGCATCCAACGGTAAGGTCCATTTTGTAATCCAAGATCTAGAAAATTTTAGGTTTTCAACCTGTACTATAGTGGCAAATTATCATTTTGTCCTTTTTCATAAAGAGGTTAAATTTACCTGGGTTTTACAGACTTAAAGACTCTCAACCTTCCTAGAGAACTTGGCAATTTTGGAAAGCAAGTCCTCTGATCTCTCAAGTCGTAAATCCCTCCCCCATGAGTTTGGCCACTCCCTTAAAGAGAAGACCTTCGTACATCAATGGGATCCGTAATGTCCTACGATTGTGCATTTTGAGCCAACGTATCAAAGTAATCTAAGGCCTCATCAGGGTTTTTGNTACTCCCTTGAGGAGAAGACCTTCGTACATCAATGGGATCCGTAATGTCCTATGATTGTGCATTTTGAGCCAACGTATCAAAGTAATCTAAGGCCTCATCAGGGTTTTTGTTTAAAAACTCCCTATTACACATCATATCGATGAACTGTCGATGGCCCTGTGTGATTCCTTCNTGTTTAAAAACTCCCTATTACACATCATATCGATGAACTGTCGATGGCCCTGTGTGATTCCTTCATAGAAGAAACTCATAAATTGTCATGGTTCAAAGCCATGTTATGGAATGGATTGTAGCAATTCCTTGTACCAATCCCAACATTGGTAAAATTGCTCATTGGGCTTCTCCAAAAAGTTTTAAATTTGTTTTTTTAGAGCGGTGGTTTTATGCAACTGAAAAAATTTGTTTAAAAACTCAAAAAGCTTTTGGTTCCAAGATGTTATGGATCGAGGTCTCAAGGAGTTAAGCCTTGTTTTTGCCCTATCTCTCAGGGAAAAGGGGAACAATTTTAGCCTAGCTATGTCTTCCATACCATGGTTTGTGAGGAAGGTTGCAACTATTTCCTCAAAATCCTTTATGTGCAAGTAGGGATTCTCCTTCTCAATTCCGTGGAATGTGGGAAGTAGTTGCAACATTCCCGGTTTAACTAGGAATACATGAGCTTGGACTGGAAGAAGGATGCATGATGGTGTGGTGCTTTGTGTGGGTTGAAGGAAATCCCTCATTGACCTCGCTGGAGGCTCGATATAAATGTTGTTCTCTTCATTCACGAGAGAGGGAAATTGCATTCTCGGATTGGGCATTCTGGGTTCTTGTCCTCCCCCATCCCTTTGAATATTTGGATTGGCACCTACATTCTCGAAATTATCACCCGCATTCTTGGGTGGGTCTTGTTCAATGTTCATATTGGGGCCCAAGGGTTGTCTAACTAGTCAGTTTTGTTCGTTCTTTCCCCACATATAACAAACTAACTAAAAATAAAAGTGTAAACAAACAAATGTATATACAAGAATCAACATACCTCAACCCATGATTAACATCACGGGACTTACCTTCGTTGTCCAGAAATCACGTTCTTCATTCAACGCTTGCCTTCCCTAGCAATGGCGCCAAAAATGCTTGATTGTTTCCATTGTATTCCATAATTTTTGGACATCATCCCCCAATGTGTGTATGGTGTGTGTGTGAAGTGGAGTGTCACTTTCCCTAGGAATGGTTGATGAATGAAATGCGTATGTGTGTGTATGTGAACAAAAATGNGGAGTGTCACTTTCCCTAGGAATGGTTGATGAATGAAATGCGTATGTGTGTGTATGTGAACAAAAATGCTTCCCAATCACAAGAAGACTTTTGTGTGTCGTGTTTTACTTGGAATCGCATTCCAAGGTCGTCTCCTCAGGGAAGGAGGTGTATAATCATGAAGGTGATTTTGAGCATAAAGGAAAAAGTGAAAAAATCTTTTGTTGGGTAAAGTTTTGATTGTGATTGTGTTGTAATGAAAATGAAGTGGGAAACAAGTGTTGGCTAATCTGTGGGGTTCACTCCAATGGGAATGCCAAGTCAACTCAAATCCTTTCTCCAATAGAGCATGGCTGTATGATTGATTCGTGGTAAGCTAGGGATAACATGGAAGTGAGGATCCAAGCTTAACCCGTGACAAGTCTACGGGATATCGAAGNAGTTATATGATTGATTCGTGGTAAGCTAGGGATAACATGGAAGTGAGGATCCAAGCTTAACCCGTGACAAGTCTACGGGATATCGAAGACTCACAATCTCGTCCGCCCTCAATCNCCCGTGACAAGTCTACGGGATATCGAAGACTCACAATCTCGTCCGCCCTCGATCCAGTCAAACCAAACCATCATACTTTGAGAGGAAGAAAAAAAATGAGTTAAATGGCATACCCAAGTGGAGGTCTCCCTTGGGTTAGCCAACTGAAAATCTTAGCTACTCATGCTTAAAGTAAAGACAACAATGTAATGAGAAAAAATTATAAAGAAATGAATATTGGATCTAAATTAATGCAAGAAAACATAAACTAAAAGAGAGTGCATTGAATACCCATTTTAAAACTAAGAAATGAAGAACTTGAATGCATTAATGGTGAAAGCTTGAATGAAAGATTAAAATTGAAACAAACTCGCAGTAAATGGCATTAAAGACTTCAAACAAAGCTTAAAAGATCCTTACATGAAGTTACAAGACAATGTGCAGAAGAAAATGCAAAAATCTTAACTTCTTACTCTAATACTATTCATCTTCTTCCTAGACTCTCTCTCTATATCTCAATGTGTATTGATTAATAGTGTATGAAGGAGTCTTGAGCTTCTAAAAACGTTCATGGCTATCCTTCCTAGCTGTGTGATGTGATTCCTATCATAGAGGGCTGAAAGGATGGGTTGGTGCAGGCTAGGACAAGCCTTCTCTTTCCCTCTTGCCGTGCTTCTTCTCTGTCCTCCTCATTGTTGCACAAGCATCCAAAGTCCAATTAGGGGTGAGGGAGGCCTTCTAGACATGTAACGAATGTCAAGGGACTTGTTGGAGAAGTGTAAGTGGGACCCCCAAATGGTAGAGCTTGAGTAGCAGGCAGTCTTGGCAATCTGGGCAAAACCTTTAGGAAGGTCAACAGAATCCTTCTAGAAGGTTTGTGCAGGAACAGTTAAATGAAGAAGTCAATAGGCAAAACCTTCCGGAAGGTTCACTGCAACAAAAAAAACCTTCCGAATGGTTTTGGCAGTGAAAAAGAAATCCAAGGCAAAACCTTCCGAAAGGTTTTTACCCAAACCTTCTANAACAAAAAAAACCTTCCGAATGGTTTTGGCAGTGAAAAAGAAATCCAAGGCAAAACCTTCCGAAAGGTTTTTACCCAAACCTTCTAGAAGGTTTTCAACCAATTTGAATTTTCTTGGTTTCTTCTCCCTCCAAACCTTCCTCTAAGCTACACCCTCCTCTTCATTGACCTCAACCACTTCAATGGGGGTTTAACTCATCACATTTGTATCATTTTACCTACATTCACACAAAAGTCCATCAAAATGATAGTTAAGCACATTTCTCCCCAATTTCATGACAAAAGCAAGTTTNACCCTCCTCTTCATTGACCTCAACCACTTCAATGGGGGTTTAACTCATCACATTTGCATCATTTTACCTACATTCACACAAAACTCCATCAAAATGATAGTTAAGCATATTTCTCCCCAATTTCATGACAAAAGCAAGTTTACAAAGCATGTTAGCACATAATAAATGTCATGTTTTTGTGCTAATCTATCAACTCTACCCTCTATTGATGGGAAGCCTCACACATAGGCTATAGGAACTCCATGGATAAAAATGAAGAAATTCTTGACAATTTTTACATAATTATTTAACATTTAGAGCGAGAAAGTTCAAAGAAAAAGACAGTTTTAGAGAGAGAAATTGTCATTTTTGCATTTCTTCTACCGATTTCACTTGTGGTAAGCTAGAATACTCTTGTAATTTTCATTCAATGCACTTTAATCTCATTTATTGCAAGTGTTTTTCAAGTTTAGTTACACATTATAGATTCTACCATGTTTGTATTTAAGTTTTTCATCTCAAGCTTTTCAAATGATTATTAAATGCACTTCTTTTTAGTTTAATTTTTCTTGCATTAAAACAAGTTTCAATCTTCTTCTCTTCACAATGTCTCTTCATCTTATGTATGTTTATTCATCTTATATTGAATTCCTCTTAGGTATGCTAAATCAACTCTTTTTCATTCTTCCTTGTAGTGTAAGGTGGTTTGGTTGGGAGTTCTTGATACACCCTAGACATGTCACGGAATATGCTTGAGCCTACACCACATTAGTCCCTCACTTCCTATGAATCAATCAANCTTTTTCATTCTTCCTTGTAGTGTAAGGTGGTTTGGTTGGGAGTTCTTGATACACCGTAGACATGTCACGGAATATGCTTGAGCCTACACCACATTAGTCCCTCACTTCCTATGAATCAATCGAACACCTAGGCACCATTGGAAGAATGTTGTGAGTTGATTTGGCATTCCCATTGGAATGACGTCTTCGGATTAGCCAACCCTCTTTCCATTACATTGTCTATCACAAACATCACTCACCAAAACACAAACTCACAAGATTTTTACACTTTTCTATTTTTACAAAATCACCTTCACACGATTCAACCTTCATTCCAGAGATGATGACCTTGGAATACCTATTCCAAATAAAACACGACACTCAAAAGTCACTCTTTGCTTGGAGAGCACTTTTGCACGCACGCACATTTTGTTCATCCACACACATTTTTCCCATTTCTTGCATGATATCCAAGGGAGAATGATACTTACCTAATCGTATAAGCCACATACACATTACCAGAATCTTGTTCGGAGATTAGGGTAAAATCAGATCAAACATTTTTGGCGCCGTTGCCGAGGAAGGCAAAGAGTTGAATTACAAGGTGATTTTAGGACAATAAAGGTAAGTTTCGTGATGCTCATCATGGGTTGAGGTATGTTGCTCCTTGTATATAATTTTGTGTATTTTTCATTTCAATTGTAGATATTACTTTTGTATGTAGGGACGAGACGACCAAAATAGATTGGTTAGACGACCCCTAGAACCTAACATAAATCTTGCCAAGACACACCCAACGATGTCGGTGATAATTTTGAGGATGTTGGTGCTAATGTCCCATGAGGCAAGGGAGTGCAAAACCCTAGAATGCATTTTTCCCCTCCTAGGAATGAGGGAAACCATATCCCAATTGATACTCCAGTGAGGTCAATGCGGGATTATCTTCAACTCACTCATAGCACCACTGCCTCATGCATTCTTTTACAGGTCCAAGCTCATGCCTTCCTAGTTAAATCAAGAATGTTGCAACTACTTCCTTAATTCCATAGAATTGAAAGGGAGAATCCTTATTTGCCCATTAAGGAGTTTGAGGAAATAGTTACAACCTTCTTCACTAATCATGCTATGGAAGACATAGCTCACCTGAAATTGTTTCCCTTTTTCCTTCAAGACAAAGCCAAAACATGGTTGAATTCCTTGAAACCTCGATCTATAATCTCTTGGGCACAAATGCTTTCCGAGTTTTTGAACAAGTTCTTTTCGGTGCCTAAAATCACCTCTCTTAAAAAGCAAATCCAAAACTTTTTAAAAAAGCCCAATGAGCAATTTTATCAATGTTGGGATCACNTTTTCGGTGCCTAAAATCACCTCTCTTAAAAAGCAAATCCAAAACTTTTTAAAAAAAGCCCAATGAGTAATTTTATCAATGTTGGGATCGCTACAAAGAATTGTTACAATCCATTCCACATCATGGTTTTGAATCATGGCAATTGGTGAGTTTCTTCTACGAAGGGATTATATCGGACCATCAGCAATTTATTGACATGATGTGCAATGGGGAGTTTTTAAACAAGAATCTTGATGAGGCTCTAGATTACTTTAGTAAATTGTAACAAAATGCACAATCTTGGGATATCACGGATCCCACCAATGTACCAAGGTCTTCTCCGGGTAGTAATCAACCAAGTGGGGGAGGGTTGCATGATTTAAGGGACCAGGAAGACTTATTTTCCAAAATCACCAAACTATCTCGAAAAGTGGAGATTCTTGAAGTCAATAGGAGACATGAGGTGTCGAACATTTCCAAGACTGAGGGGTTTTGCTCTGTTTGTGAGAGTGATGAGCATTCCATCTCGGAATGGCCCAACATTCTGGCACTTAAAGAAGTTTAGCATGAGCAAGTCAATGTCTTCAATCAAAGTAGGCAATCATTCTACCCACACTCTAATACATACAATCCGAGTTGGAGTAATTACCCAAACTTTAGTTGGAAGAATGAGAATCTCACTCCTCATGGGTCTAGTTTATATTCACCTCCCATGCCTCCTAAGCAAAACAAATATCATGGCCAAGGTCCGTCATCTAGCTCCCAATACCCCTGATCTAATCCACAAGAGTATTCACAAAATCCACCTCCACAACGNAGTTTATATTCACCTCCCATGCCTCCTAAGCAAAACAAATATCATGGCCAAGGTCCTTCATCTAGCTCCCAATACCCCTGATCTAATCCACAAGAGTATTCACAAAATCCACCTCCACAAAGTTTTGGTCAACAAGGACCATCCAACCCATCTACTTACCAACCCCCCCATAAGAGGAACTTAAAGAATATGGTGCACCAATTCATCCAAAACCAAGCTACCATCAAAAATCAAATTGCTACTGCTTTCAATGACATTTGGAGTCAAATTACAAAATTAACCAATGCCGTAGGGTCATCCGAACAATAGAAAGGGAAATTTTTTGCCCAACCTCAAGAAAACCTTGGGGGTCAACACGTGATATAGTCATTCGAGCCCACTAAAGATAGTTGTGATGAACTCAAGGCTATCACTACCCTCAGGAGTGGCAAATAAATTGACAAGACCATTATGCCAAAAGCCTCACCCAATGCCACATTGACAAAAGAGAAAGAGGCTAAGGGTGAATCCGAGGGGGCTGAGGTGAGGGAGAAAGAAAAAATGGTTGATATAAATGTGCATGCATGTCTTATTTCGGCCCCTTTTCCTAATCATTTGAAGCCCNAACCTCAAGAAAACCTTGGGGGTCAACACGTGATATAGTCATTCGAGCCCACTAAAGATAGTTGTGAGGAACTCAAGGCTATCACTACCCTAAGGAGTGGCAAATAAATTGACAAGACCATTATGCCAAATGCCTCACCCAATGCCACATTGACAAAAGAGAAAGAGGCTAAGGGTGAATCCGAGGGGGCTGAGGTGAGGGAGAAAGAAAAAACGGTTGATATAAATGTGCATGCATGTCTTATTTCGGCCCCTTTTCCCAATCATTTGAAGCCCCCGCGAAGGTGGCTAATTATTCTGACATTATTGAGATGTTCAAGCACGTAAAGATCAACATCCCACTCCTTGATGCCATAAATCAAATCCCCTCATGTGCCAAGATCTTGACANGGCAAATAAATTGACAAGACCATTATGCCAAAAGCCTCACCCAATGCCACATTGACAAAAGAGAAAGAGGCTAAGGGTGAATCCGAGGGGGCTGAGGTGAGGGAGAAAGAAAAAATGGTTGATATAAATGTGCATGCATGTCTTATTTCGGCCCCTTTTCCTAATCATTTGAAGCCCCCGCGAAGGTGGCTAATTATTCTGACATTATTGAGATGTTCAAGCAGGTAAAGATCAACATCCCACTCCTTGATGCCATAAATCAAATCCCCTCATGTGCCAAGATCTTGACAGACTTGTGTACAGTGAAGAGGAAGATGAATGTTCACAAGAAGGTATTCCTCACTGAGCAAGTGAGCTCAATCTTGAGGACAAACACACCCCCAAAGTTCAAAGACCCCGGATGTCCTACCATTACCATCACAATAGGAAATTTCTAGGTGGAGCAAGCACTCCTTGATTTGGGGGCGAGTGTCAACCTCCTACCTTATTTAGTGTATCAACAACTCCAACTTGAAGAGTTGAAGCCAACTCCAATCACTCTTCAATTGGTGGACCGAAGCATTTGAACACCAAGGGGAGTATTTGAGGATGTCTTAGTTCAAGTCGATAATTTTTATTTCTCTATTGATTTTATTGTACTTGAAACTCATCCGGTTGCTAACCCTAGCTCAGAAATTCATGTTGTACTAGGTAGGCCATTCCTTGCTACTTCAAATGCCATGATTAATTATAAGAATGGACGTGTGAAGCTTACTTTCAGGAATATGACAATGGACCTCAATGTTTTCAATTTGTGCAAACAACCGGGGGATGATGAGGAAGTGCATGAAGTCAATATGATTGATACCTTGGTGGAGGATCACTTAGAGCTATTGAGCACCTTGGACTTTGGGGAGGAGAAGATTGTTGATCAAGAGGAGCCAGAAAGTTTACAAGGGGTAGAAAAATGCAGCCCAACATTTGAGAGACTTCATTTGCAAGAGAAAAAGATCTTTCCATCAACTGTGCAAAACCACATCTTCGAGTTGAAGCCATTACCATCCAAATATGCATTCTTGGGGGAGCATGAGACCTTCTCAATGGTAATAAGATCAAATTTGGAGGCAAAGCAAGAAGAGAATCTATTGAAAGTGTTAAGGAGGCACAGGGGGAGCAATTGGTTGAACAATTGTCGACATCAAAGGGATATGCCCCCTCATTTACACACACCGTATCTACCTTGAAGAAGACTCTAAGCCATCCTGACAACCACAAAGAAGGTTGAATTCGATCATGAAGGAAGTGGTGAGGGATCAGATACTCAAACTACTTGATGTGGGCATCATCTTTTTGATTGGTCACAGTAAATGAGTTAGTCCCACTCAAGTGTTACCAAAGAAATCGGGGGTCACCGTGGTTGCAAATGAGGACAATGAGTTGATTCCGACTAGAGTAGTCACCAGATGGAGAGTTTGTATCGACTTCAAGAAATGACCATTTCCTCTTGCCATTCCTCGGCCAAGTATTGGAGAGTGTAGTTGGACACTTGTTCTATTGTTTCTTGAATGGATACTCTGGCTACAATTAAATTGAGATCACATTGTAAGATCAAGAAAAGACCACCTTCACTTTCCTTTTTGGTACCTTTGCCTACCGACGCATGCCATTTGGGTTGTTTAATGCCCCAGGGCATTTTCAAAGATGTGTGATGGGCATTTTCAGTGATATGGCGGAAAAAATTGTGGAATTCTTCATGGATGACTTTTTCATATTTGGGGATTCATTTGAGAGTTGTTTGGAGAACTTAGAGAGGGTACTTGAGAGATGTGAGGAGAAGAACTTGGTCCTCAACTAGGAGAAGTGTCACTTCACAATGACACAAAGGATAGTGCTTGAGCACATAGTTTCAGCAACGAGGATCAAAGTCGANAAGAAGGTTGAATTCGATCATGAAGGATGTGGTGAGGGATCAGATACTGAAACTACTTGATGTGGGCATCATCTTTTTGATTGGTCACAGTAAATGAGTTAGTCCCACTCAAGTGTTACCAAAGAAATCGGGGGTCACCGTGGTTGCAAATGAGGACAATGAGTTGATTCCGACTAGAGTAGTCACCAGATGGAGTGTTTGTATCGACTTCAAGAAATGACCATTTCCTCTTGCCATTCCTCGGCCAAGTATTGGAGAATGTAGTTGGACACTTGTTCTATTGTTTCTTGGATGGACACTCTGGCTACAATTAAATTGAGATCACATTGTAAGATCAAGAAAAGACCACCTTCACTTTCCTTTTTGGTACCTTTGCCTACCGACGCATGCCATTTGGGTTGTTTAATGCCCCAGGGCATTTTCAAAGATGTGTGATGGGCATTTTCAGTGATATGGCGGACAAAATTGTGGAATTCTTCATGGATGACTTTTTCATATTTGGGGATTCATTTGAGAGTTGTTTGGAGAACTTAGAGAGGGTACTTGAGAGATGTGAGGAGAAGAACTTGGTCCTCAACTAGGAGAAGTGTCACTTCACAATGACACAAAGGATAGTGCTTGAGCACATAGTTTCAGCAACGAGGATCAAAGTCGACAAATCCAAGGTTGATTCGATTTCCAACCACCCCACACCGAAGGTCGTTAAAGATATCAGGTCGTTTCTTGGCCATGCTAGTTTTTACCGTCGTTTCATAAAAGATTTTAGTGCATTGGCACGACCCTTTATCAATTTGCTTTCCAAAGATGTCCCATTTGTGTGGTTGAATAGTTGTGAGGCATCATTTAAAAAATTGAAAAGCATGCTCACTACACCTCCAATTATGCGACCACCCAAGTGGGACTTACCATTTGAGCTCATGTACAACGCGAGTGATTATGCGNGAGATCACATTGTAAGATCAAGAAAAGACCACCTTCACTTTCCTTTTTGGTACCTTTGCCTACCGACGCATGCCATTTGGGTTGTTTAATGCCCCAGGGCATTTTCAAAGATGTGTGATGGGCATTTTCAGTGATATGGCGGACAAAATTGTGGAATTCTTCATGGATGACTTTTTCATATTTGGGGATTCATTTGAGAGTTGTTTGGAAAACTTAGAGAGGGTACTTGAGAGATGTGAGGAGAAGAACTTGGTCCTTAACTAGGAGAAGTGTCACTTCACAATGACACAAAGGATAGTGCTTGAGCACATAGTTTCAGCAACGAGGATCAAAGTCAANTGATAAGTGACGGTGGTTCTCATTTCTGTAATAGGTCATTTACAACTTTAATGCAAAAGTATGGCATCACACACAAGGTGTCCACTACATATCACCCACAGACCAATGGCCAAGCCGAGTTGGCCAATAGTGAGATCAAGAACATCATAGAGAAAATAGTGAATCCTAATAGGAATGATTGATCACTTAGGTTGAACAATGCCCTATGGGCTTACTGCACTGCTTACAAGACTATTCTATGTCACCCTATAGGCTCATCTATGGCAAGGGTTGCCATTTGCCAGTCGAAATGGAGCACAAAGCTTACTGGGCCATTAAGACCATGAACTTCAATTTGAGAATGGCCAATGTTGTCCAAATTTGATATTGACAACTTACGTGCAAGTATACACGATCAACAAGTAATAAAGTGATAAGTAGAGTATCGTTTTCACGGAGAATTATTACTAATAATATCAAAGTACTAACTTTGTATCAATTCAATTTTATTTAAACAATTAGAATTAGACTATGGAATTACTAATTTAAAATTAAATCTAAACTAAATAATTAAGGGTTGAATTTACCGGATAAAAGAAGTTAAGATTACAACTTCCCCTAATGCTTCGTATAAACCTTTCTAACTCTCTTTCCAATTAAATTATCAAAACAATTTGTTAACTGAGAACTCAAAGTTATTTATCAAACCTCTTCCAATAATTAGATAAAAATATCTATCCCAACTATATTACTATGTAAAATAATTTGGAATAGATTCATTAAGTTCAGAGTCTCATAATAGTTACACACGACATATAGGTATATTCCTATCCTATATACAAACCTAGTAATTCAATCCTAAGAAGAATTAACCAGACACATGTCATCATATTTGGATCCAAACCTAGAATTCATCTTCCAATTTCATCTAGGTTATCAAATTAATTGTTGGCCACACAATCATATATTAAGCACAAAATATGACAAACAACTCATGTATGATGAATAAAAGTAGAAACAAGAGTAAATCAATTTAACTAAACATCAGGTTCTGTTGCATTCTTAATAAGAATTTAGTTCATAATGTAATTGAAAAACATCATTCTCAAATTAAAAAAAAATCTTAGAAAATTAAGAAGTAAAAGTAAAAGAAAAGAATGAAACTTAGTTGCAATCTTCAATCCTTCTCTAGCCTTCAAGTTCAATCTTCTTCGTGTCGCTTCCTTCGATCCTTGTCTTCAATTTTCTTTTAATCCTTACTCTTTTCTTATGTTAACAGCCCCCAAAATCAGTATATCCCTTCTCCAACTCAAACCCTAGCATATATATCCCTTAGAGTTCATTTTCGGGTCAAAAATAAGTTAAAATTCACCTCCAAAGCCAATAAAAGTGCCTAGGCCCTGGAAAGGTGTTGCATGGACAGAATATGGGTGCCTAGGTGCTGAAAAGGTGCTGGAAAGGCGTTNAATAAGTTAAAATTCACCTCCAAAGCCAATAAAAGTGCCTAGGCCCTGGAAAGGTGCTGCATGGACAGAATATGGGTGCCTAGGTGCTGAAAAGGTGCTGGAAAGGCGTTACCCCCTTGTAAGCCTAAAGCTTCCCTTGTTGCTTAGCCTTCAAAAATCCAACACTTAAGGCTCCAAATTGACCATGTTTTCTTCCAAATGATGATTCCTACCAAATAACATCAAAACACACAAAACAAATAAAAAGGAACATAAAATAATTGAAAACTTAAAGTACCCAATTCGAGTTGGCCAATAGTGAGATCAAGAACATCCTAGAGAAAATGGTGAATCCTAATAGGAAGGATTGATCACTCAGGTTGACCGATGCCCTATGAGCTTACTGCACTGCTTACAAGACTATTCTAGGTATGTCACCCGATAGGCTTGATTAACCCTAATTAGTGTGTAAATAAAATAATTAAGTAATTAATTTTGTAAGATAAAACAACTAAACATTATGAATTATAGTTTGTGTAAATTAAAGTTTTAAATACTTTATGTTTAAATTTTAGGGTCAAATGCAGAAATATTGGAAAATATAAGGCAATTTTGCAAAACTTGAAACTACGAGGGACTAAGGAGTAATAAAGAAACCTTTAAGNATAAGGCAATTTTGCAAAACTTGAAACTACGAGGGACTAAGGAGTAATAAAGAAACATGGACAAATCAAAAGGCGACAAGTGACAGCTTAAGAACAAGATACCTAGCACCACTGCAAGTCTTAACCTTTAGGNTAGTTTGTGTAAATTAAAGTTTTAAATACTTTATGTTTAAATTTTAGGGTCAAATGCAGAAATATTGGAAAATATAAGGCAATTTTGCAAAACTTGAAACTACGAGGGACTAAGGAGTAATAAAGAAACCTTTAAGAAGGTTATGGTAGGGGTTAGGACCCCGCGACAAATGGAAGCCCAAGAATGCGACACACCACCACCACTGCAAGGCTTGACCTTTAGTAAGGGTGAGGTGGGGGTTAGGACCCCCCCCTCTTGGCCGAAATCTTCATCCTCCCCTATAAATAGGGGTCTTGCCTTCATTTTTCAAGCATGCTAACTCCAAGCCTTCATAAGAATTCTCCCTCACTTCAAGAAGACCAGCCAGCCACTATAGCTTCAAAGAGAGAAATCCTTAAAGAAAGAAAAGAGAGAAAGAAAAAGAGAAATAACCTTTGATAGTCGGTCCGTTTGTAACTCTGTATTTCAACATTTTTTTAGTATCTTTCTATTTAGATACTTGAACTACCGTCACTTTTTTTGTCTTGAATGATAATAAAGGTGGTTGTGTTTCAATTGTTCCTTGTGAAAGAAGTTTTATGTTTAGTAGTAATGAATACTACCTACACTCCTTGCTTGTCTATAGCAATGGAGCATGAGTAGTCGTTTATACCCTCCAGTGTGAGGGGAATATACGTATATTATTGTTTAGATTATGGAAATGCTGATATCTTATTTATATTTTATTTATTTATGTATTATATGCTTAATGCGTGATATAGTGATGTGCATAATTCCGGTGTTGTGCCTTGAATTATGTCATCAGTGTATCATAAGACCCGTCGATTAAACAACCACGACATTCCTACCGATATGGCTTGTCCTCCACCGGAATGCTGAGGATGTTCTACTAATTTTTGGTACATAACCTAAAAGATCCTCATGAATGACTTGTCCTTCTGGGTTATTAGGGTTATTTAAATACTATATATAACTACTAGGACAAAATTCAAACACACTCCTATTTTATTATATAAATATTGCTAGTCTACATCCACGGCATTCCTATCGGTGTGGTTTTTCCTCCACCGGAATTCTAAGGATGTTTAACTGGTATATATATATATCATAGATGACCTATTCGGTAATTCAAGTGTTCCTCATGAATGACTCAGCCTTCTAGTTTACTTGAATTAGTCAATTGGTACGTCTATAACCAGCTTTCTTAAGAAGTTGTTGTGTTATGCTATGATACCACCAGTTAACCTAAGACGTGGCTGTGTTATGGTTTATTATGTACGCACTTATAATCATGAGATCAAGTAAATAACTCAAGTATTCCTCATGAATGGCTTGTCTTTCTAGTTTGCTTGGGTTAATCAATTGACGTGGATATAACCAGTTAGCCTAAGAAGCGACTGTGTTATGATTTATTACCCTCAGTTAACCTAAGAAGTGAATGTGCTATGGTTTATATACATCAGACCAACCGGTTGACTTGCCAATAAAGTGGAAGTTAATCCTAGTACGGTAGCATTTCAAGTATCTAACCAATCTAATGCATATGGGACCCTTAAACTGAAGGGTATCTTTTATATTCTTGTTATTAACGCATTTACTTACGCACTTTATTTGTTTACTTACGCATTTCATTTGTTTACTTACACAATTTATTTAAGTTAAACTAGCTGTCAAGCTAAGCTCACATCACAAGCTATCAAACATCATACTACTTCAAACAACAACTTTACTATTTTTTTTATTTTTACTACTAAACTCTTTGTGGGATCAATACTTGGACTTAAACCGAGAAAACTACAACTTGACCACTTATACTTGGGTGTATAATAATATAATTTAGACTACTAAAAAGTGCAAATCAAGTTTTTAGCGCCGTTGCCGGGGAGTTATAGTAATTTGANAATTTTTGGTACATAACCTAAAAGATCCTCATGAATGACTTGTCCTTCTGGGTTATTAGGGTTATTTAAATACTATATATAACTACTAGGACAAAATTCAAACACACTCCTATTTTATTATATAAATATTGCTAGTCTACATCCACGGCATTCCTATCGGTGTGGTTTTTCCTCCACCGGAATTCTAAGGATGTTTAACTGGTATATATATATATCATAGATGACCTATTCGGTAATTCAAGTGTTCCTCATGAATGACTCAGCCTTCTAGTTTACTTGAATTAGTCAATTGGTACGTCTATAACCAGCTTTCTTAAGAAGTTGTTGTGTTATGCTATGATACCACCAGTTAACCTAAGACGTGGCTGTGTTATGGTTTATTATGTACGCACTTATAATCATGAGATCAAGTGAATAACTCAAGTATTCCTCATGAATGGCTTGTCTTTCTAGTTTGCTTGGGTTAATCAATTGACGTGGATATAACCAGTTAGCCTAAGAAGCGACTGTGTTATGATTTATTACCCTCAGTTAACCTAAGAAGTGAATGTGCTATGGTTTATATACATCAGACCAACCGGTTGACTTGCCAATAAAGTGGAAGTTAATCCTAGTACGGTAGCATTTCAAGTATCTAACCAATCTAATGCATATGGGACCCTTAAACTGAAGGGTATCTTTTATATTCTTGTTATTAACGCATTTACTTACGCACTTTATTTGTTTACTTACGCATTTCATTTGTTTACTTACACAATTTATTTAAGTTAAACTAGCTGTCAAGCTAAGCTCACATCACAAGCTATCAAACATCATACTACTTCAAACAACAACTTTACTATTTTTTTTATTTTTACTACTAAACTCTTTGTGGGATCAATACTTGGACTTAAACCGAGAAAACTACAACTTGACCACTTATACTTGGGTGTATAATAATATAATTTAGACTACTAAAAAGTGCAAATCAAGTTTTTAGCGCCGTTGCCGGGGAGTTATAGTAATTTGAAAAAAAAATAAAAATAAAAATAAATAAAAAGATATTTGTTTACTTGTTTTATATATTTATAGTTTGTTTGTTTGTTTTTAATAGTCTATGTCTGTTCATTCATCTGTAGGTTCTGTAAATCAGTCAACTCCTACATCATCTTCATCATCTTCTTCTATGTCTACACAAGAATCATTCAACTTAAGTATGGCACAAAACATACCTAGGAATCAAGAAGAGAGAGAACAGGAAGTAGTTCAAAATGTTCGACCATTAAAGAAATATCTACATCTTACAAGAACTAATGTCCCGCCATGTTTTGCTTTTCCAACAGACGCTCCAAATATTAACATTAGACCAGGAACTATATAGTTACTACCACAGTTCCATGGTTTAGAAATTGAAAATCCTTATGTTCATATGAAAGAATTTGAAGAAGTTTGTGGAACTTTGCAAGATAATTCTGAAATTAATAAATTAAACTTTCTCCTTTCTTGTTAAAAGATAAAGGTAAAGTGGCTTAACTCTTTAAGAGCAAATTCTATCACAAATTGGCAAGCTTTACAAACTGAGTTCTTTAAAAAAAAATTTCATGTGGATCGTACTAATGCATTAAGATGCCAAATAATGAATTTTGATGTAAAAGAAAAAGAAACTTTTTATCAATGTTGGGAAAGATTTAAAGATCTTCTCCAAGCTTGTCCATATCATGCATTTGAAAACTGGACTTTAGTTGGTTTCTTTTATGATTCACTTCCATCTGCCATGTGACAATTTGTTGAAATGATGGCTCAAGGAGAATTTATGAATAAAAACCCTGAAGAAGTATTTCAATTTTTTGATACTATTTCAAAGAGTTCCCAAATGTGGGGCTCGATTTCTTCACACATTGTACAAAATAAGCCATCTACATCTGAAAGAGGAAAATATGTATTAAAAGAAGATGATGAGTTAAGAGCGAAAATGGCTAATTTATCTCGAAAATTAGAAGCCTTGGAAATGAAAAAACTTAAGCAAGTATCTGTTGTAAACTCTACTGATCAAATATGTGAAATTTGTGCGTTGTCAAGATATCTTGCTGAGGAATTTCCAACTATACCTGCATTCAAAGAAATCTTGATTGAACAATCAAATGTTGTTCCAACTTATACTAAACCATATTCAAATCCATATTCTGAAGCTTACAATCCAGGATGGAGAAATCATGCAAATTTTAATTGAAAAAATACACTAACTACAAATCAAACACAAGGTCTACAACAGCCACAATATCAACCATATCTACCTCCATAGAAAAGAACTCTAGAAGACACTGTGAATCAATTTATTCAAAGTTAATTGAATTTCAACACTCAAACAAATCAAGCATTCAACGATTTTAAATCTCAAACTTCACGGAGTATTGAAGATATTAAAAGTCATCTAGCTAAGTTGACTCTTTCCTTAAGTAATACAGAAAAAGGAAAGTTTTCATCTCAACCTAAACCTCCACAAAGTCAAAATCAAACTAATTTTGTATCATCTGAAACCGGGCCAAGTCAAGTACAAGCAGTCACGACATTGAGAAGTGGTAAAGAAATTGATAAAACTAGTAAACCCAATATTCCAAAACAAATACGTAAATCAATTCCTGTAAATGAACCACTTGAATTTGAACCTTTGATTGAAAAACAGTCAAAAACACAAAGTGAAAAAGATCCTCCATGTCCTATTCCTTTACCTTTTCCTCAAAAAGTCAAGAAACCTTCATCTGAAAAAGATCAATTTGACATTCTTGAGTTATTTAAACAAGTAAAAATTAACCTTCCTTTGTTGGATGCAATAAAATGAGTTTCGGTTTATGCTAAATTTGTAAAAGATCTTTGTACGATCAAAAGAACAACTAATGTACCAAAGAAAGCATTTTCAACTGAACAAGTTAATACTATAATACATCAAGACACACTTCTTAAGTACAAAGATCCAAATAGTCCTACAGTCTCATGTCTCATTGGAAATTTTTAAATTGGACAAGCCCTGCTAGATCTTAGATCCAATTATAATTTAATGTCATATTCAATATATACGCAATTAGGATTAAGTGAATTAAAACCTTCCAATGTTAAACTACAACTAGTAGACCGATCAATAAAAACTCCACGAGAAATTGTAGAAGTTGTGATTGTCCAAGTTGATCAATTCTATTTTTTAGAAGATTTTATCGCTATAGA
Source organism: Ilex paraguariensis (assembly GCA_963454935.2). Lineage (NCBI taxonomy): Eukaryota > Viridiplantae > Streptophyta > Magnoliopsida > Aquifoliales > Aquifoliaceae > Ilex > Ilex paraguariensis. Next base: position 284,543 of record CAUOFW020004203.1, read on the forward strand.
CACGGAGCCATGTTGTGAAGGATGTTCATTTGAATACATACCTCTAATTTTAGGTCGACCATTCCTAGCTACATCAAATGTGTTGATTAATTGTAGAAGCGGAATTATGAAAATCTCATTTGGAAACATGACTTTGGAATTAAATATTTTTAAAAGTGCAAAATGACCTAGAGAAGAAGAAGAAGAAATATATGAAGTAAAACATGTTCAAACAATAACCCAAAGTTTTTTTGAAAAGAACTTTCTGGAAAAAGAGTTATTGGCATTAGAATCAATACCTGAAACCGAATCTGAAAATACATCTGCCAAGAATCTACAATGCGAAGAATTGTTACCAAAACTTATAGAATCTAATGTCAAATTTTTTAAGCCAGAATTAAAACCTCTTCCAACTAACTTAAAATATGCCTTTTTAGGAGAAAAAGAAATATATCCAATTATAATATCGTCAAAATTATCTAAAATTCAGGAAAAAGAACTAAGAAAAGTTTTGAAAAATCATCAAAGCGTTATTGGATGGACAATAGCAGATATAAAAGGTATAAGTCCACTTCTATGTACTCTTTGTATCTATTTAGAAGACGACGCTAAACCATCCCATCAAATGCAAAGAAGATTGAATCCTCATTTAAAGGAAGTAGTTCGTGTTGAAGTACTAAAACTGTTAGATGCTAATATTATTTATCCTATATCTGATAGTAAATGGGTTAGTCCTACACAAGTAGTTCCAAAAAAATCTAGTGTTACAGTAANTTTTTTTGAAAAGAACTTTCTGGAAAAAGAGTTATTGGCATTAGAATCAATACCTGAAACCGAATCTGAAAATACATCTGCCAAGAATCTACAATGCGAAGAATTGTTACCAAAACTTATAGAATCTAATGTCAAATTTTTTAAGCCAGAATTAAAACCTCTTCCAACTAACTTAAAATATGCCTTTTTAGGAGAAAAAGAAATATATCCAATTATAATATCGTCAAAATTATCTAAAATTCAGGAAAAAGAACTAAGAAAAGTTTTGAAAAATCATCAAAGCGTTATTGGATGGACAATAGCAGATATAAAAGGTATAAGTCCACTTCTATGTACTCTTTGTATCTATTTAGAAGACGACGCTAAACCATCCCATCAAATGCAAAGAAGATTGAATCCTCATTTAAAGGAAGTAGTTCGTGTTGAAGTACTAAAACTGTTAGATGCTAATATTATTTATCCTATATCTGATAGTAAATGGGTTAGTCCTACACAAGTAGTTCCAAAAAAATCTAGTGTTACAATAATAAAAAATCAAGAAAATGAGTTAGTCCCGATCCGTATAGTCACAAGTTGGCGTGTATGTATTGACCATCGAAAACTAAACTCTCTCACAAGAAAGGATCACTTTGCGTTACCATTCCTAGATCAAGTTTTGGAAAGAATAACTACGCATGCATATTATTGTTTTCTAGATGGATATTCTGGTTACAATCAAATTGAAATTGCAATAGATGATCAAGAAAAAACTACTTTTACATGTCCGTTTGGAACTTTTGATTATACAATAATGCCTTTTGGGTTATGTAATGCCCCAGCTGCTTTTCAGCGTTACATGCTAAGTATATTTAGTGATATGGTAGAACAANCTTTGTATCTATTTAGAAGACGACGCTAAACCATCCCATCAAATGCAAAGAAGATTGAATCCTCATTTAAAGGAAGTAGTTCGTGTTGAAGTACTAAAACTGTTAGATGCTAATATTATTTATCCTATATCTGATAGTAAATGGGTTAGTCCTACACAAGTAGTTCCAAAAAAATCTAGTGTTACAATAATAAAAAATCAAGAAAATGAGTTAGTCCCGATCCGTATAGTCACAAGTTGGCGTGTATGTATTGACCATCGAAAACTAAACTCTCTCACAAGAAAGGATCACTTTGCGTTACCATTCCTAGATCAAGTTTTGGAAAGAATAACTACGCATGCATATTATTGTTTTCTAGATGGATATTCTGGTTACAATCAAATTGAAATTGCAATAGATGATCAAGAAAAAACTACTTTTACATGTCCGTTTGGAACTTTTGATTATACAAGAATGCCTTTTGGGTTATGTAATGCCCCAGCTGCTTTTCAGCGTTACATGCTAAGTATATTTAGTGATATGGTAGAACGATATTTAGAAGTTTTTATGGACGACTTTTCAGTATACGGTGATTCATTTCATTTATGTTTAGAAAATCTTGAAAAAGTATTGAATAGATGTGAGGAAACAAACCTTGTCTTAAATTGGGAAAAATGTCATTTCATGGTTACACAAGGTATTGTTTTAGGTCACATAGTTTCTCAAAAAGGAATTGAAGTTGATAAATCAAAAATTGACTTAATAGCTAATCTTCCTTCACCAAAAACCGTAAAAGATGTCCGGTCTTTTTTGGGTCACGCTGGATTTTATCGAAGATTCATTAAAAATTTTAGTTCAATATCGAGACCAATTTGTAATCTTTTATGTCAACATATAATCTTTGAATGGAATGATGCATGTCAATTAGCATTTGATAAATTAAAAAACATGCTTATCTCTGCACCTATTATGTAACCTCCTGATTGGTCTTTACCTTTCGAATTAATATGTGATGCAAGTGACTATACNTTTGAATGGAATGATGCATGTCAATTAGCATTTGATAAATTAAAAAACATGCTTATCTCTGCACCTATTATGTAACCTCCTGATTGGTCTTTACCTTTCGAATTAATATGTGATGCAAGTGACTATACGGTAGGAGCTGTATTAGGTCAAAGAAAAGATAAAAAAAACCATATGTTATTTACTATGCTAGCAGAACTTTAAATGATGCACAAATGAACTATTCAACCACAGAAAAAGAATTATTTGTTGTTGTGTNAAGAAAAGATAAAAAAAACCATATGTTATTTACTATGCTAGCAGAACTTTAAATGATGCACAAATGAACTATTCAACCACAGAAAAATAATTATTTGTTGTTGTGTTTGCATTAGATAAATTTCAATCATATCTGGTTGGATCGTCAATTGTAGTATTTACAAATCATCTAGCTTTAAAATATTTGCTTATTAAGAAAGATGTTAAACCACGTCTCTTAAGATGGATTTTATTACTTCAAGAATTTGATCTTATCATAAAAAATAAGAAAGGAGTAGAGAATGTGGTAGCAGATCACTTGTCAAGATTAAATTATGAACTAAAAGAGAAACCAATTCCGATTAGAGAAACCTTTCCAGATGAACAACTTTTAGCAATAACCGAAGTACCATGGTATGCAGATATAACCAATTATCTAGTTACTGGTACTATTTCTTCTAATTATACCTGGTCTGATAGAAATAAGTTCCTAAGTGAGGTACGTAATTTTTTTTGGAAAGATTCTTATGTGTTTAAATACTGTAAGGACCAAATAATAAGACGATGTGTGCCTAATCATGAAATCCGTCAGGTAATTCAGTTTTGTCACTCTCAAGCTTGCGGAGGTCATTTTGCTTCAAAGAAAGCCACTGCTAAAATTTTGCAATGTGAATTTTATTGGCCAACTCTTTTTAAAGATGTTCATATCTTTTGTTTAAATTGTGACAGGTGTCAAAGAATGGGGAATATTTCAAAAGGAAATATGATGTCTTTGAACCTTATTTGAATTGTTGAAATTTTCAATTATTGGGGCATCGATTTTATGGGACCATTTTCTCCATCCTTTGGATATCTGTATATTTTGGTTATAGTCGATTATGTTTCTAAATGGGCAGAGGCAATTCCATGTAGAAATAACGATCACAGAACAGTGATCAAATTTTTAAAAGAAAATATTTTATCCAGATTTGGAATTCCTCGAACAATCATCAGTGATGGTGGATTACATTTTTGTAATAAATTTTTTGAGAATCTTATGAAAAAATACTCAATTTCACATAAAATATCCACTCGTATCATCCACAAACAAGTGGCCAATCTGAATTAGGTAATAGGGAGATAAAATACATTTTAGAAAAGACAGTAAATCCAGATCGTAAGGATTGGTCATTGAGATTGACTGATGCACTTTGGGCTTACCGTACTGCATGTAAGACTATTCTAGGAATGTCTCCTTATCAGTTAGTATATGGTAAACCATGTCATTTGCCTATAGAATTAGAACATACAGCTTATTGGGCAATCAAAATGATGAATTTTGATATGGATAAAGTTGGAATATCAGGTAAACTTCAAATCAATGAGTTAGAAGAATTAAGAAATGCTTATGAAAATGCAAAAATTGCGAAATCCAGAACAAAAATATTCCATGACAAGAATATTGTGTGAAAATCTTTTAAACCATCTCAAAAGTTCTGTTATATAATGCAAAGCTTNGCAAAAATTGCGAAATCCAGAACTAAAATATTCCATGATAAGAATATTGTGCGAAAATCTTTTAAACCATCTCAAAAAGTTATGTTATATAATGCAAAGCTTCGTTTGTTCCCTGAAAAACTAAGATCTAGATGGACAGGATTGTATATAGTCAAGCAAGTTTTCGACTATGGGGCAATTGAAATTGAAAATCCAATAACTGGGACTATCTTCAAAGTAAATGGACAAAGACTTAAGCCATACTATGATGGATTCACACAAGATATAACTTATGTGCTGCTTTTTGATCCAGTTTATGTGCACTAAATATATATTGTTGGTTGTTTGTAAGTAATAATACTAATTTTGTGTAATTTATTTGGCAGATTAAACCTCCTGCATAAAAGCCAGATATCCTAATCTCTGAAAGACAATAGATTCCTGGTTTTTATTTTATTATAAGTGTTTGCTATTACTGTATTTACATTTCAAATACTGTTTAATTTAAGATGGGGAAATGTGAATGTGAATTTAAGTTTTGTGTTCAAAATAGTTATTGTAATTTAACAATTTATGTTTGTAACACCCCTCATTTTCTTTTATATATGTATATAGATATATAGTAAATAATTGTGGTAAAAAAATGTGGATATATGTAGTGATGTGTGTTTGAATTTGGTAGATTGGAAAAGTAGAGATTGGAAATAGAACAGTGCACTATTGCAACTTCAAGCTCGATTTAGACCTTGATGCAGTCAATATCTCTCAAAAATCAAAACATGAAAGTTTTAGAGCTCTTTCGTATCATTCCATAGCATCTTAAATCATTGCAATCGGAGCTTGGATGAGAGAGTTATGCTTAGATAACAAAACGATGTCGAAATAGTCCAATTAGCTTTGTTTTGCATTTAATGTCTCCATTTACATCCTAAATCAAAATATAAGAATAATGAGTACTTTTAGACTTCAAATAAGTATAAAAGGCTTTAAGAAACACCCTTTATCACCTTTTATTTGCAAACATCGCAAAACTTCATTAATAGCCGATTCGGATGGGTAAAATAGAAAATTTAGTGTTTCGGGTGTACGTTAACTTGGGTTTTGAGATAAATCATAAAAATAAATATTTTTACGTTAAAATAAAANATTATAAGTGTTTGCTATTACTGTATTTACATTTCAAATACTGTTTAATTTAAGATGGGGAAATGTGAATGTGAATTTAAGTTTTGTGTTCAAAATAGTTATTGTAATTTAACAATTTATGTTTGTAACACCCCTCATTTTCTTTTATATATGTATATAGATATATAGTAAATAATTGTGGTAAAAAATGGTGGATATATGTAGTGATGTGTGTTTGAATTTGGTAGATTGGAAAAGTAGAGATTGGAAATAGAACAGTGCACTATTGCAACTTCAAGCTCGATTTAGACCTTGATGCAGTCAATATCTCTCAAAAATCAAAACATGAAAGTTTTAGAGCTCTTTCGTATCATTCCATAGCATCTTAAATCATTGCAATCGGAGCTTGGATGAGAGAGTTATGCTTAGATAACAAAACGATGTCGAAATAGTCCAATTAGCTTTGTTTTGCATTTAATGTCTCCATTTACATCCTAAATCAAAATATAAGAATAATGAGTACTTTTAGACTTCAAATAAGTATAAAAGGCTTTAAGAAACACCCTTTATCACCTTTTATTTGCAAACATCGCAAAACTTCATTAATAGCCGATTCGGATGGGTAAAATAGAAAATTTAGTGTTTCGGGTGTACGTTAACTTGGGTTTTGAGATAAATCATAAAAATAAATATTTTTAGGTTAAAATAAAATTAAAAATGAATCCGGAATGTCGACAAACCTTAGGGTAGTCATATGGATCAAATTGGAGATTCTTAGTGGTAAAATCGTAAATTTAGAGAAACCCAAAACAGCCTGTGAACAGTATTTTTTAAGAAGGTTGATCTTCGCACGGGGTATCATCAGTTGTGGATTAAGAAGGAGGATATTCCTAAGACTGCTTTTCGTACCCGGTATGGTCATTTCGAGTATACAGTGATGCCGTTCAGATTGACTAATGCCCCTGTAGCCTTCATGGATTTGATGCATAGAGTCTTCCGGCCTTACCTCGATCAATTTGTCATTGTGTTTATTGATGACATATTGATTTACTCACAGACTCAGGAGGAACATGCTCGTCATCTCTCTATTGTGCTACAAACATTGAGAGAACATAAGTTATATGCGAAGATGAGCAAGTGTGAGTTTTGGATGAAGGAAGTGAAGTTCCTTGGCCATGTTGTGTCCGAGCAAGGAGTAGCGGTTGATCCAGCAAAGATTGAGGCCGTGATGAAATGGGAACCACCGAGGAACGTGACAGAAGTACGGAGTTTCTTGGGGTTAGCCGGCTATTATCGTAGGTTTGTGGAAGGGTTCTCCAAGATTGCGATGCCGATGACTCGCCTTACAAAGAAGGGGGAGAAATTTTTGTGGACTCAAGCGTGTGAACTAGCTTTTCGCACCTTGAAGGAGAAGTTGACGACTGCCCCTATCCTCATTATTCCGAGTAGTGGGGAAGGCTACGATGTCTACACCGATGCTTCACTACGAGGATTGGGATGCGTTCTAATGCAAGGAGGGAAGGTAGTGGCTTATGGCTCGAGGCAACTCAAGGTGCACGAGCAGAATTATCCCACACACGACTTGGAGCTGGCTGCAGTGGTGTTTGCTCTTAAGTTGTGGAGATGTTATTTATACGGGGAGAAATTTCAAGTGTTTTCGGACCATAAAAGCCTCAAGTATATCTTCACACAGAAAGACTTGAATCTCCGGCAGAGAAGGTGGATTGAGTACTTGGAAGATTATGAGTTCACACTCAACTACCATCCAGGGAAGGCCAATGTAGTTGCCGACGCTCTTAGCAGGAAGTCTCGGGGTGAAATCAATTCTCTTGCGGTAAATAGGTGGAAAATGATTGATGCATTGGAGGAGTACGATTTATGGGTGGATGGACCGGAGTATCAACCATATCTATTCAACCTTGTAGCTCAACCGACGCTTCGACGACGGGTAGTGGAGTTGTAATGCCTGGATTCGGAACTCGATGGGATTAGAGCCCAATTGGAGAATGGAGAGGTGATTGAAGGATGGTCTTGGAAGAATGGAGAGTTGATATATGGGGAGAAGCTATGTGTTCCCAATGATTCGTCCCTAAAGGAGAAGATACTAGGAGAGTGTTATCGCTCCAAGTTTGTTATCCACCCCGGTAGCACAAAGATGTATAGGGACATGAAGCGTCAATACTAGTGGAGGGGAATGAAGCAAGATGTAGCCAAGTATGTGGCAAAATGTGCGGTGTGCCAGCAGGTGAAGATTGAGCATCAAAGGCCAGGAGGAGTCCTACAGTCTTTGCCTATTCCAGAGTGGAAGTGGGATCACATCACCATGGACTTCGTGTCGGGTTTACCACGGACGTCGCGCGGGCATAATGTAGTGTGGGTCATTGTGGATAGACTCACCAAATCCGCTCACTTTTTGGGTATGAAGACCATGGATACATTCGAGACTTTGAGCCAGCTGTATATCCGTGAGATAGTGAGGTTACACGGCGTTCCGTTCTCGATTGTGTCGGATCGTGACTCTAGGTTTGTGGCAAGATTCTGGCAGAGTCTACAATAAGCGATGGGGATGGAGTTACAATTCAGTACGACTTTTCATCCCCAAATGGATGGCCAATCCGAGAGGGTGATACAGATTATGGAAGACATATTACGCGCTTGCGTGTTGGACTTCAAGGGAAGTTGGAGTGACCATTTACCGTTGGTGGAATTTGCATACAACAACAGCTATCAGACCAGTATTGGAATGGCACCCTATGAGGCCTTGTATGGAAGACCATGTAGATCCCCGACGTGTTGGTTAGAAGCGGGCGAGAGTAGTTTGTTTGGGCCAGAAATTGTTCGAGAGACTACAGAGAAAATTCAACTCATCCGGGAGAGACTACGCACAGCACAGAGTAGACAGAAAAGCTACGCGGATCAAAGACGAAGACCATTAGAATTCAAAGAGGGGGACTATGTGTTTCTCAAAGTGTCGCCCCAGAAAGGAGTATTTAGATTCGGCAAGAAGGGAAAGTTAGCGCCAAGGTATACCGGGCCATTTGAAGTGATCAAAGTGGTGGGCAAGGCGGCATATCAGTTGCGGTTACCAGCTCAGTTATCGGGAGTACACGACGTATTCCATGTGTCCATGTTGAGGAAGTGTAAATCGGATGCAACGCCGGTTGTAGACTTAGAAGATATTGAAATTCAAGATGGAGCAACCTATGAAGAACAACCAGTGAAGATTCTCGACGCCAAGGAGAAAGTGCTTC
>CAUOFW020004203.1:294866-441633 GCA_963454935.2 Ilex paraguariensis
TTTTGAGATAAATCATAAAAATAAATATTTTTAGGTTAAAATAACATTAAAAATGAATCCGGAACGTCAACAAACCTTAGGGTAGTCATATGAATCAAATTGGAGATTCTTAGTGGCAAAATTATAAATTTGGAGAAACCCAAAACAACCTGTGAACAGTATTTTCCNGTGGATATATGTAGTGATGTGTGCTTGAATTTGGTAGATTGGAAAAGTAGAGATTGAAAATAGAACAGTGCACGAGAACAGTGCACGTGAATAGTGCACTGTTGCAACTTCAAACTCGATTTAGACCTTGATGCAGTCAATATCTCTCAAAACTCAAAACATGAAAGTTTTAGAGCTCTTTCATATAATTCCATAGCATCTTAAATCATCTCAATCAGAGCTTGGATGAGAGAGTTATGCTCAGATAACAAAACGATGTCGAAATAGTCCAATTAGCTTCGTTTTGCATTTAATGTCTCCATTTGCATCCAAAATCAAAATATAAGAATAATGAGTACTTTTAGACTTCAAATAAGTATAAAAGGCTTTAAGAAACACCCTTTATCACCTTTTATTTGCAAACATCGCAAAACTTCATTAATAGCCGATTCGGATGGGTAAAATAGAAACTTTAGTGTTTCGGGTGTACGTTGACTTGGGTTTTGAGATAAATCATAAAAATAAATGTTTTTAGGTTAAAATAACATTAAAAATGAATCCGGAACGTTGAAAAACCTTAGGGTAGTCATATGGATCAAATTGGAGATTCTTAGTGGCAAAATCGTAAATTTGGAGAAACCCAAAACAGCCTGTGAACAGTATTTTTCGGGGCTGCTATGTTTTAAACTCATTTTCATCTCATTTGCTCTCATTTCCTTCACTCCCCTCACACCCCCACACCTCTTGAAACCCTAGAGGGCATTAGAGAAGAAGAAAAGAAGGGAAAAACAAGAGATTCAAGGGTGATTCAAGATCAAATATTCTTGTTCTTCACTCCAAAGCTAAGGATTCAAGGTAGGAGTTTTCTCTCATTCACTTACATTGAGGCTAGGGTATTTATATATGTATGTTTTGGCTATCAATGGTATATATATGCTATGGAATCATCCTCTCTTAGGCTTTTTGCAAGGATTACATGTTTTGAACAAAGTAGGGTTTAATACCCATGAAATCTCCTTTCTAGTTTTAAAACCCTAATTTTTGGAGAGTGATGTATTTCCTTCCTAAATGCTTTCTTTATTATGGATTTCGAAACCTTAGTGCTTTGTGTTGGGTTGAAAAATGATGTTATTGTGATCTCATGTATTTTATTAGTTGGTTGTGAAATTGTTATATGATATATTTTGGCGNATGCTTTCTTTATTATGGATTTCGAAACCTTAGTGCTTTGTGTTGGGTAGAAAAATGATGTTATTGTGATCTCATGTATTTTATTAGTTGGTTGTGGAATTGTTATATGATATATTTTGGCGATTTTGGATAGATGCTTGTAAATTGAGATAAATGTTGCAATTGTATGATTGGTTGGGTAGTTTGTGATGCACATGAGNGAAATTTTGGATAGATGCTTGTAAATTGAGATAAATGTTGGAATTGTATGCTTGGTTGGGTAGCTTGTGATGCACATGAGTGAGAGGTTCCTTATAAGGATGCTCACCCCTTCCCAAGAGGTTTCCGGTAAGGATGCTTAGGAAATAATGTAGTGATTGGTGAGAGGTTCCATGTAAGGATGCTCATCCATTTTCAAGAGGTTCCTGGTAAGGATGTTTGAGANTTGAGACCGATCATTTTAAATGCTTTTATAAACCTTGTATGGGTTTGAGAGAATTTGTCTATAGAACTTCGTGCTCACCCCCTATCGCTAACATTTTTTAGATTACCCGCTTGAGGAGGAGGACGTAAGGGTCGAGGAGCCCGCTACTTGGGAGACTCCACTGGAAGGGAGTGTGGATCCTGAGGTGGACGCATAGAGCGACCTCCTTTCCTTTTGTACTAGACTAGGACATTCTTTTGGAACATTGTGTAGTCTAACTTCTTTTGTTTATTCCGCTGCGCTTCTTTAATTAATTTTTGAGATGTAATAGTCATGACTTGGGCTTATTCTTTTGGATAATGTTGTAAATATTTGTGGATGACAAATGAAGTCTTGNTTTTGGATAATGTTGTAAATATTCGTGGATGACAAATTAAGTCTTGTTTCTTAAGGGATTATATTAGTACTCTCATGATATGAATGGTTTTAGAATGTAATGTCGTCCAGGGTGTGTTTTGGGGCATTACAATGTTCGTCTTTGTGACTGGTAGATGTTAAAGAACTGAATAGTGAGTCAATTTTCAATAATTTTTTGAGTCATCTTTAATCTTTTTCTAAAAAAATTTGAAAATGGATGAAAAATTATTTTGGTTAAGTTTAGTTTTATTACGTCATTTTTCGCAAGATATACATACGTTAATCATGCAAAAAGCTAGATATGTTAGAAATTTAGAAATTTTCGAAAGCCAAGCACGACCCCTGTGTGAAAAAAGTACATATGCTAAACAACNCAAAAAGCTAGATATGTTAGAAATTTAGAAATTTTCGAAAGCCAAGCACAACCCCTGTGTGAAAAAAGTACATATGCTAAACAACGACAANATTTTCGAAAGCCAAGCACGACCCCTTTGTGGAAAAAGTACATATGCTAAACATCGACAAGCAAATCGTCTTTGTGCTTGTGTAAAATGTGGTCATACAGAACATTTGAGACAATATAATAAGTGTGCAGAACCAATTTCAGGACGAGCGTCTGATCGTTTACGGTGGATTAGGTATTGGCAGAGTAAGGATTATTCTAAGACNTCTTTGTGCTTGTGTAAAATGTGGTCGTATAGAACATTTGAGACAATATAATAAGTGTGCAGAACCAATTTCAGGACGAGCGTCTGATCGTTTACGGTGGATTAGGTATTGGCAGAGTAAGGATTATCCTAAGACGTCATCCTATTCTACCCCAATGTTAACAAGATACGTGAGAAATGAAGTTAACCGTGTCACTAGTATTATTGAGCCAAATAGTTTTGATACTGACTAAATATGATCAATAAGATGTATAGTTTTGTGAATATGTGTACATAGTTATAAATAAATGTAAATAACTATAGAATGAAGTAGGAAAATCAGTAAATATAAAAATAACAAATAAAAATAATAATAAACCCAATTCTTTTTGGAAAAAAAAAAGAGTGGTTAACAAAGTTTTGTAGAATGGATATTTAATTTTGTAAATTGCAGGAAATACAGGAAAAAAAAGCAGAATTCCAGAAAATCAGAGAAGCAGTCTGCAGTTACAAATCAGGAACCAGTTAATAAAAAAATATGGATTCAAGACAAAAAACCAGAAGGTCTTCAAGCCAAGCACGAAGGGATCGATTTTTGCAACCTGAGCTACCTCCACAACAACCTCAACTAGGAAATATCTTCAATGAGGTGATGTTTGAAAATTTGGACCAACAGCTCTGGTATGATGTTAATTTTCTGACTAAAACTATTATTTCTAAAAGAACAATAATATATGAAGATTTTGAGAACATAGGAATAAGACAAATTCTCTATGCAAGAGGATGGTTACATTATGTTAGGTTATCTGTTCCTGCTTATGACTACTTAGTTCGAGAATTTTACAATAATGCTGAAATTAAAGGGGAAAGACAATTGCATGTATTTGTTAGGGGAATAGTTTTTCAAGTTACACCGACTACTATAGCCGATTTCTTTAAACCCATGCAAAGACCACCCAACCCACAATATCCATACACTGAACTACCTGATTCGCATGAGTTAGGAAAAGAATTAATAGGAAATTCACAATTTGTTTGGGGATGCCCAAATAATTACATTAAACAAGGAGATCTAACAGACAAATATCAGATTCTGAATATGATAACAGTGTATAGTTTGTTACCCCGAGCCCAAAAGAATCAAATTTTTATTGAGCTGGCTTATTTCTTATATGCATTTGGGATGGGACACATAATTGACCTGCCGAACTTAATCATAGACCAAATGATACTCATTGTGGATAGAAAGAAACTCACACTCTCATATGCTATGTTAGTTTCTCAGTTATGCAGGAATGAAGGTGTGATCATCAATCCAATATGGACGATAGTGAATCATCCTGAAGTATTGGATAAAACTTCATTAAAAAAGAGTCATGGAGGACAACTGGAAAACCAACAAGAAATACCTTCACCACAAGAAGACGAATCATTTTGGGTACCTGAAGAATTCATATCACAAGAGGATCAACCATACATCCCAATGGATGACAGAACTGATAGATGTATCTTACTAGAGGTGGAGAACAGTATTACTCTGATCAACCAACGCATAGATGAATATGAACAAAACCNAAAGAACAGTAATATATGAAGATTTTGAGAACATAGGAATAAGACAAATTCTCTATGAAAGAGGATGGTTACATTATGTTAGGTTATCTGTTCCTGCTTATGACTACTTAGTTCGAGAATTTTACAATAATGCTGAAATTAAAGGGGAAAGACAATTGCATGTATTTGTTAGGGGAATAGTTTTTCAAGTTACACCGACTACTATAGCCGATTTCTTTAAACCCATGCAAAGACCACCCAACCCACAATATCCATACACTGAACTACCTGATTTGCATGAGTTAGGAAAAGAATTAATAGGAAATTCACAATTTGTTTGGGGATGCCCAAATAATTACATTAAACAAGGAGATCTAACAGACAAATATCAGATTCTGAATATGATAACAGTGTATAGTTTGTTACCCCGAGCCCAAAAGAATCAAATTTTTATTGAGATGGCTTATTTCTTATATGCATTTGGGATGGGACACATAATTGACCTGCCGAACTTAATCATAGACCAAATGATACTCATTGTGGATAGAAAGAAACTCACACTCTCATATGCTATGTTAGTTTCTCAGTTCTGCAGGAATGAAGGTGTGATCATCAATCCAATATGGACGATAGTGAATCATCCTGAAGTATTGGATAAAACTTCATTAAAAAAGAGTCATGGAGGACAACTGGAAAACCAACAAGAAATACCTTCACCACAAGAAGACGAATCATTTTGGGTACCTGAAGAATTCATATCACAAGAGGATCAACCATACATCCCAATGGATGACAGAACTGATAGATGTATCTTACTAGAGGTGGAGAACAGTATTACTCTGATCAACCAACGCATAGATGAATATGAACAAAACCAAGCTGAGATTTTGAAGCTACTTCGAGATTGTTTCGGAGAAGGATCTTCTACTTCCTAAACAGACTGGAGATTCTACAAAATAATTTGTTTTCTTTCACTCATCTTTTACATTATGCACTTTTTCTTTATGCACTTGAACTTTAAATTATTTTAAATTTTGAACATATTTACGTCTNGCTACATAATTTTCTTACACCCTCTTTTAAATCAATATGATATAGAAAAGGTGAAAGATGGAAAAAACAAATTCTTGGCTAGTTAAAGCAAAAGAAAAGAAAAACCAATGAAAAGTTGAAAAATAGAAAGAAAAGCCAAGAAAGTGAAAAATGAGAAAAATAAAAAGAAATAGTAGACAAAATCTCTATAGAATGAGGTGTGCAAAAACAGGGTAGCTTTGAATCCTATAGACGTCATTTCTTAAACCCTAAAACCAATGGCCACATTACAACCTAAAGAAAGTCCTTTTTGATTCCAAATATCATGCATCTGTATTAATTCTATCTTATAAAAGGAGAATGTTGATGATATGTCTAGTATAGTGTTGATATCCACTCATGTGATTATGTCAAATTCAAATTTTATTCAAATATTCGTTCTTCAAATACTTACATGTGATATTATTTGTTTTGTTAACAATATTTAAATCACATGTAACTTGTGAGAATAGTCACTATAACGAATATGTATTATTTGCTGAGTGTATTACAAGNTGGCTAGTTAAAGCAAAAGAAAAGAAAAACCAATGAAAAGTTGAAAAATAGAAAGAAAAGCCAAGAAAGTGAAAAATGAGAAAAATAAAAAGAAATAGTAGACAAAATCTCTATAGAATGAGGTGTGCAAAAACAGGGTAGCTTTGAATCCTATAGACGTCATTTCTTAAACCCTAAAACCAATGGCCACATTACAACCTAAAGAAAGTCCTTTTTGATTCCAAATATCATGCATCTGTATTAATTCTATCTTATAAAAGGAGAATGTTGATGATATGTCTAGTATAGTGTTGATATCCACTCATGTGATTATGTCAAATTCAAATTTTATTCAAATATTCGTTCTTCAAATACTTACATGTGATATTATTTGTTTTGTTAACAATATTTAAATCACATGTAACTTGTGAGAATAGTCACTATAACGAATATGTATTATTTGCTGTGTGTATTACAGGNTATAAAAGGAGAATGTTGATGATATGTCTAGTATAGTGTTGATATCCACTCATGTGATTATGTCAAATTCAAATTTTATTCAAATATTCGTTCTTCAAATACTTACATGTGATATTATTTGTTTTGTTAACAATATTTAAATCACATGTAACTTGTGAGAATAGTCACTATAACGAATATGTATTATTTGCTGAGTGTATTACAAGAAAGGATTGACATCAAAACTATCATTAAAGAGGGTAATATTTCTTGAGTGATTTTTGAAACAAAAGAAATCATCACACACACACAAGTTTGAATAAACATATATAGATAATGTTGCAACTAACGTATGTTACTCTTATAGTGATCAGGAAAGGAACTATTCTAGCAAAATAGAAGGAATATTGATTTAATTATTTTTGTGAAAAGTATGAATTATAAACTCCTAACTGCAGAAGTTTGTAGGTAGCTTCACTGAAAACCTTCACGAGACAACGGCTTATTGCATATGCTAAATACAATCGTGAAAAAATATACGAAAATGATTCTACTTCTATTTATGTTTTATTTTGTGTTACAATCTATATTTACTAGGGACTAGTAAAGTTTAAGCTGGGGGGGGTGTGATTAACCCAAATTAATGTGTAAATAAAATAATTAAGTAATCAATTTTGTAAGATAAAACAACTAAACATTATGAATTATAGTTTCGGNGTTTTATTTTGTGTTACAATCTATATTTACTAGGGACTAGTAAAGTTTAAGCTGGGGGGGGGTGTGATTAACCCAAATTAATGTGTAAATAAAATAATTAAGTAATCAATTTTGTAAGATAAAACAACTAAATATTATGAATTATAGTTTCGGTGTAAATTAAAGTTTTAAATACTTTATGTTTAAATTTCAGGGTCAAATGTAGAAATACAGGAAAATATAAGGCAATTTTGCAAGACTTGAAACTACAAGGGACTAAGGTGTAACAAAGAAACATGGACAAATCAGAAGGCGACAAGTGGCAGCTCAAGAAGAAGACACCTAGCACTGCTGCAAGGCTTAACCTTTAGGAAGGTTATGGTAGGGGTTAGGACTCCGCGACAAATGGAAGCCCAAGAATGCGACACACCACCACAACTGCAAGGCTTGACCTTTAGGAAGGCTGAGGTGGGGGTTAGGACCCCTCTCTTGGCTGAAATCTTCATCCTCCCCTATAAATAGGGGTNGGGGGGGGGTGTGATTAACCCAAATTAATGTGTAAATAAAATAATTAAGTAATCAATTTTGTAAGATAAAACAACTAAATATTATGAATTATAGTTTCGGTGTAAATTAAAGTTTTAAATACTTTATGTTTAAATTTCAGGGTCAAATGTAGAAATACAGGAAAATATAAGGCAATTTTGCAAGACTTGAAACTACAAGGGACTAAGGTGTAACAAAGAAACATGGACAAATCAGAAGGCGACAAGTGGCAGCTCAAGAAGAAGACACCTAGCACTGCTGCAAGGCTTAACCTTTAGGAAGGTTATGGTAGGGGTTAGGACTCCGCGACAAATGGAAGCCCAAGAATGCGACACACCACCACAACTGCAAGGCTTGACCTTTAGGAAGGCTGAGGTGGGGGTTAGGACCCCTCTCTTGGCTGAAATCTTCATCCTCCCCTATAAATAGGGGTCTTGCCTTCATTCTTCAAGCATGATAACTCTAAGCCTTCATAAAAATTCTCCCTCACTTCAAAAAGACTAGCTGGCCACTATAGCTTCAAAGAGAGAAATCCTTAGAGAAAGAAAAGAGAGAAACANATACAGGAAAATATAAGGCAATTTTGCAAGACTTGAAACTACAAGGGACTAAGGTGTAACAAAGAAACATGGACAAATCAGAAGGCGACAAGTGGCAACTCAAGAAGAAGACACCTAGCACTGCTGCAAGGCTTAACCTTTAGGAAGGTTATGGTGGGGGTTAGGACTCCGCGACAAATGGAAGCCCAAGAATGCGACACACCACCACAACTGCAAGGCTTGACCTTTAGGAAGGCTGAGGTGGGGGTTAGGACCCCTCTCTTGGCTGAAATCTTCATCCTCCCCTATAAATAGGGGTCTTGCCTTCATTCTTCAAGCATGATAACTCTAAGCCTTCATAAAAATTCTCCCTCACTTCAAAAAGACTAGCTGGCCACTATAGCTTCAAAGAGAGAAATCCTTAGAGAAAGAAAAGAGAGAAACAAAAAGAGAAAGAACCTTTGATAGCCGGTCCGTTTGTTACTCTGTATTTCTACATTTTTGTAGTATCTTTCTATTCGGATAGTTGAACTACTGCCACTNAATGGAAGCCCAAGAATGCGACACACCACCACAACTGCAAGGCTTGACCTTTAGGAAGGCTGAGGTGGGGGTTAGGACCCCTCTCTTGGCTGAAATCTTCATCCTCCCCTATAAATAGGGGTCTTGCCTTCATTCTTCAAGCATGATAACTCCAAGCCTTCATAAAAATTCTCCCTCACTTCAAAAAGACTAGCTGGCCACTATAGTTTCAAAGAGAGAAATCCTTAGAGAAAGAAAAGAGAGAAACAAAAAGAGAAAGAACCTTTGATAGCCGGTCCGTTTGTTAGTCTGTATTTCTACATTTTTGTAGTATCTTTCTATTCGGATAGTTGAACTACTGCCACTTTTTTGTCTTGAATGATAATAAAGGTGATTGTATTTCAATTGTTCCTTGTGAAAGAAGTTTTATTTTTAGTTGTAATGAATACTACCCACACTCTTTGCTTGTCTGTAGCAATGGGGCATGAGTAGTTGTTTCTACCCTCTAGTGCGAGGGGAACATATGTATATTATTGTTTCGATTATGGAAATACTGATGTCTTATTTATATTTTATTTATTTATGTATTATATGCTTAATGCGTGATATAGTGATGTACATAATTCTGGTGTTNTACGCCGTTACACTTTTCTGAAATTTCACCGCCAGTAAGTGTATGAACCAAGTGGCCTGGTTTTTCACCCGAGGGAGTATGTAGCCCTACTTGCTATACCNATGAGTAGTTGTTTCTACCCTCTAGTGCGAGGGGAACATATGTATATTATTGTTTCGATTATGGAAATACTGATGTCTTATTTATATTTTATTTATTTATGTATTATATGCTTAATGCGTGATATAGTGATGTACATAATTCTGGTGTTGTGCATTGAATTATGTCATCAGTGTATCATAAGACCCGTTGGTTAAACAACCACGGCATTCCTACCGGTATGGCTTGTCCCCCACCGGAATGCTAAGGATGTTCTACTGATGTCTGGTACATAACCTAAATGATCCTCATGAATGGCTTGTCCTTCGGGNGAGGAACCCTACCTCTTGAAGCGTAAAGAATTCGTCGGAAGCCTTAAGAACAATATTCAAGCCCAAAACTTAGATTTCTCCAAAATCCTCCCTTTGGATTTTTGGTAAAAATCTTTGTTTTTGGTACCCGCGCCTAGCTCTTGTCGCATAGATCGATTTTAATTTTTAGCCCAANGGGGTTATTAGGATTATTTAAATACTATATATAACTATAATGCTAGTCTAACAACCACGGCGTGTGACACCCCAAAATCCGGGGGTCCGTTGATTATCCATCAACCAGAGGAATACCTGTGGATACCGAGTAACTCGATATCACACCGTTATGCCCCATTTACCGAGGTCCTTAATTTAACAAAATTCGGGCAGAGTCTCCCTTGTACAAGGAGCTCTACCCAAAACACAACCTGTGCAATATACATTAACAAGACCCGTCCGAGGCCCTATATAACACAATGACCACACAGGGTCCATTTATAAGTAAAATTTGACCACATCGGGTCCAATTATAATTAAACATTGGCCACACCGGGTCCAATCATCCATATTTATATCAAAACATGCAAGGTTAGTTTAACAATAGTCCATATAAGTTCTATTACAATTTAAAAGATTACATGCTTAAAACATTCTTTCCACAAATATTTTACATCAACACAAAATAAAGCCACATTCGGCTTTCTTCAAACATGAGGGTCCAAATTGGAGCCATCCACCGGTGTACCTCTCCCACCTGAAATGTTTCCCATATAGGGTGGGCCAACGCTCAGTAGAAAAACTCCTACAGAGGCTACTCCCCACCTAAAATGCGTATGCAATGCGCACATGCCACAAACAACTTCTTCCAAATAAGAATATGTTATTCAAGATAGAATCTAATGATGTCATGCCAAGTAATGAGATGAAACTCACTCATGCATGCTATCCCGAGCCCACACCGACTCCCACAACACAATGCGACTCATATGTGTAAAACAAACGTCTTTCATGAAACACATCCAAAGATCATTTTGAAATCAACCATATGTCATAAAACCAATTCATACTTGGGTGTTTTCCATCAAATGAATAATTTATATATCAAAATCATGTGCCTTTATGGGGTGTCAGATTCAGGAATCGCACCTCCGGCTCCGTACGCCGTTACACTTTTCTGAAATTTCACCGCCAGTAAGTGTATGAACCAAGTGGTCTGGTTTTTCACCCGAGGGAGTATGTAGCCCTACTTGCTATACTTGATACAAGTTTTCTTATGCATGTAACTGTACGACTCCATAGGATGTTTCATCCCACTTTCTCGAGCCCACCATCAAGCACCAATGTTGGTGTTGATCACCCCATGCAACCCTGCACCCACACTCATGCATGTAGCCCATGAATGTGATGTCAATTCCATGTCCATATTGCAATGCATGCCAAATGAACAATTTTTACATATCAATGTATATCATGGTAATTTATAGCATTTGCATATAATCACCATAACCATTTCAAGTTCAATATATCCAAGAGTATATATCAACACTTCATCAACATAGTAACACATAATACATGCTAATATCACATTTCATTCACAAGGCATAATATAAAACACAAAACATGCCCACATGATCCCAATTTTCAAGGGATTACATAAATACTTCCATATACCAAAATAAAGCCAAGATTTTATATGGACCATTTCAAACAAAATAAAAATCAGAATATATGATTTTTACATAACCAATTATCGAAATATTCTAGAAATCACAAACTAGCACTCTCTAACTACCTATTCACACTAGAATTGATCATACCCATTTCCATAACACCAACCATAATGAAAAAATGTTAGAAATACCCAAAACAGCCCACATGAACCCTATGGACACCTTATGTTAGAAATAGGTCCGAGTAAGAGGAACCCTACCTCTTGAAGCGTAAAGAATTCGTCGGAAGCCTTAAGAACAATATTCAAGCCCAAAACTTAGATTTCTCCAAAATCCTCCCTTTGGATTTTTGGTAAAAATCTTTGTTTTTGGTACCCGCGCCTAGCTCTTGTCGCATAGATCGATTTTAATTTTTAGCCCAACGAATTCCAACCGATGGAACTCCGAGAATCGACGGAAAAAAGCTTGAAGAATTATTATTTTTTTCCTCTTGGCTCTTGGGTCTGATCCAGCCGACCAAATGAAGGGAAAATATCTGATTTTTCTGATATTTGCCCATATTTATACTTTTTAAAGACTTGGCCCTCGTCGCATCAAGTGTTCTCCTTTGTCCGGGTCCGTTTTCGCCCCGAAACAATTAAATTTCGTACTTATTTAAGCTAAAAATATTTTATATGAACTTTATTTAAAATATTTTTTAAATTTCAAAATTTTTATAAAAATTTTATTTTTGGGGGTCACCGAATGCCCGTCGCCTCGAAAAACATAAAAAAAACTCGACTATCTTGGAATTCGACGAAAATTAATAAGGTAACTAGATTTCACGAGACAATTCCAACGGTGTGGTCTATTTCATCATCCGAGGACTAGAAAGAAATACTAGTTTTCAACCCGCACTATAATGGTAAATTACCATTTTGCTCTTTTTTCAGAAAAAATTCAAATTTTTCCCGGGTTTCGCATTCTTCCCCNAGCCACATTCAGCTTTCTTCAAACATGAGGGTCCAAATTGGAGCCATCCACCTATGTACCTCTCCCACCTGAAATGTTTCCCATATAGGGTGAGCCAACGCTCAGTAGAAAAGCTCCTACAGAGGCTACTCCCCACCTAAAAAGCGTATGCAATACGCACATGCCACAAATAACTTCTTCCAAATAAGAATCTGTTTTNGACCATAAGAATGTACCTCCATCCTCGAACAAGGGTAATTGGTACGAATAGTGTCACCGCACACCCATGTTGCCTCCTCCACTCCTCAGTGTTGCCACAGCACCTTCACTAGCCGCACGATCTTGTCTCATAAAACATGTTCCCGGCAATCCATGATGCGCATAGGTCCCTCCTCGAAGGTCCCATCAGCATCATCAACAAGCTTTCTCCAATCCACCACATGAGTCGGATCTAGGGTGTATTTTCAGAGCATAGAGACATGAAAAACCGCATGGACACCCGATAAATTTGGCGGTAATGCCAACCAGTAAGCCACTACACCCATCCTCTCGAGTACCTCGAAGGGCCCGGTATACCTCGGCAACAGGTTTTCCCGCTTACCAAACCTGACCACTCCTCTCCTAGGCATCACCTTCAAGAAGACATGATCTCCCACCACAAACTCCAGAGGTCGCCGCCGTCTATCGGCATAGCACTTCTGTCTGCTCTGAGCCGTGACAAGATGCTTCCGTATCAAGTCCACCTTCTCAGAGATGTCCCTGACCAAATTCGGACCCAGAGATGATCCCTCTCCCACCTCCGTNCAGAGGTGTCCCTGACCAAATTCGGACCCAGAGATGATCCCTCTCCCACCTCCGTCAAACAAATTGGAGAACGACATGGCCTCCCATATA
Source organism: Ilex paraguariensis (assembly GCA_963454935.2). Lineage (NCBI taxonomy): Eukaryota > Viridiplantae > Streptophyta > Magnoliopsida > Aquifoliales > Aquifoliaceae > Ilex > Ilex paraguariensis. The sequence continues at coordinate 308,092 of CAUOFW020004203.1, forward strand.
ATGCCTCATAGGGTGCCATCTGTATACTCGCCTGGTAACTGTTATTGTATGCGAACTCCACCAAGTGTAAGTGATCTTCCCAACTATGCNGGAGAACGACATGGCCTCCCATATAATGCCTCATAGGGTGCCATCTGTATACTCGCCTGGTAACTGTTATTGTATGCGAACTCCACCAAGGGTAAGTGATCTTCCCAACTATCCTTGAGATTTAGGACGCATGCCCGTAGCATGTCCTCTAAAGTCTGGATAGTCCTCTTAGACTGACCGTTCGTCTGGGGATGAAAAGCAGTGTTCATCAATAACTGTGTCCCCATGGCTCGCTGGAAACTCTCCCAAAAATAAGTCGTAAACCTAAGATCCCGATCCGATACAATAGATACGGACACTCCATGCAGCCGAACAATCTCCCATATATACAACCCTCAGAATTCCTCAAGTGTGAAGGTCATCTGCACCGCTAAAAAGTGTGCCGACTTGGTAAGCCGGTCCACTACCACCCACACCACATCATGACCCTGTGATATCCGTGGCAAGTGAGTCACAAAATCCATCGTGACATGTTCCCACTTTCATTCAGCTACCTCCAAAGGCTGGAGTAATCCCGCTGGTCTTTGGTGCTCAGCCTTAACCTACTGACACGTGAGACATCGGCTAACAAAATTTTCAACATCTTTCTTCATCTCGCTCCAATAATATTTGNTTCCCACTTTCATTCAGCTACCTCCAAAGGCTGGAGTAATCCCGCTGGTCTTTGGTGCTCAGCCTTAACCTACTGACACGTGAGACATCGGCTAACAAAATTTTCAACATCTTTCTTCATCACGCTCCAATAATATTTGCGACGAAGATCATGGTACATCTTCGTGCCACCTGGATGCACAGCAAAATGGGAACAATGGAACTCTCTAAGAATCTCTTCTCTGAGCTCCACTAACTGGGGAACCACAATTCTTCCCCTAAATTAAAGACTACCATCCGAGTGAATGGCCCAGCCCTCGTCACCTGTACCTAACAGTACTCGGTCCCTAATGGATGATAGCTCTGTGTCCTAACTTTGGGACTCAATCACCCTGCTCAGTAGAGATGGCGTAGCCACCAAAATNGGGGAACCACAATTCTTCCCCTAAATTAAAGACTACCATCCGAGTGAATGGCCCAGCCCTTGTCACCTGTACCTAACTGTACTCGGTCCCTAATGGATGATAGCTCTGTGTCCTGACTTTGGGACTCAATCACCCTGATCAGTAGAGATGGCGTAGCCACCAAAATCCCCAAAGTACCCTGAGCTTGACCCATATAATATAGCCCGAACTGTCCTACAGTCTCGAGCATCCTCCATTCCCGGGAAGCCATACTAGCCATAACTCCCTGNTCTCTGAGCTCCACTAACTGGGGAACCACAATTCTTCCCCTAAATTAAAGACTACCATCCGAGTGAATGGCCCAGCCCTCGTCACCTGTACCTAACAGTACTCGGTCCCTAATGGATGATAGCTCTGTGTCCTAACTTTGGGACTCAATCACCCTGCTCAGTAGAGATGGCGTAGCCACCAAAATCCCCAAAGTACCCTAAGCTTGACCCATATAACATAGCCCGAACTGTCCCACAGTCTCGAGCATCCTCCATTCCCGGGAAGGCATACTAGCCATAACTCCCCGCGGCTTCCGGCTAAGTGCATCAGCCACCATGTTTGCCTTACCGGGATGGTAATGCAAAGTGAAGTCGTAGTCCTCTAGATACTCCATCCACCTACGTTGCCTCTTGTTGAGGTCCCGCTGAGTGAAAATATACTTCAGACTCTTATGGTCCGAAAACACTTCAAACTGCTCGCTATACAGGTAGTGACGCCAAGCCTTCAAGGCAAAGACAATGGTCGCCAACTTCATGTCATGTGTGGGGTAATTTTGCTCGTGATTCTTTAGCTGCCAAGAACCATAAGCTACTACCCTCTCGGACTGCAGCAGAACACATCCTAGCCCGTCCNGACTCTTATGGTCCGAAAACACTTCAAACTGCTCGCTATACAGGTAGTGACGCCAAACCTTCAAAGCAAAGACAATGGTCGCCAACTTCATGTCATGTGTGGGGTAATTTTGCTCGTGATTCTTTAGATGCCAAGAACCATAAGCTACTACCCTCTCGGACTGCAGCAGAACACATCCTAGCCCGTCCTTTGAGGCATCACAATAGATCGTGTACCTCTGTCCCCGTTCTGGAACTACCAAAATAGGAGCCAAAGTAAGCCTCCTCTTCAACTCCTAGAATGCATTTTCACAAGAATCATTCCACACAAACTTGACCTCTTTCCAGGTCAACTTCATCATAGGTGCAGCCAATCGGGAGAAATCGTCAATAAACCACTGGTAGTACCCTGTCAATCCCAAGAAACTGCGNTCCCCGTTCTGGAACTACCAAAATAGGAGCCAAAGTAAGCCTCCTCTTCAACTCCTGGAATGCATTTTCACAAGAATCATTCCACACAAACTTGACTTCTTTCCAGGTCAACTTCATCATAGGTGCAGCCAATCGGGAGAAATCTTCAATAAACCACTGGTAGTACCCTGTCAATCCCAAGAAACTGCGTATCTCGAAGACTCACTTCGGTCTCTCCCAATTCATAATTGCCTCAACCTTCTCCGGGTCCACAGATACACCCAAAGCCGACACTACATGCCCCAAAAACTTTACCTCCGTAAGCTAAAATTTACACTTGCTGAACTTGGCGTGCAACTGATGCTCTCTCAATGTCTGGAGAACAATCCTCAAGTGACCCTTATGCTCCTCCTTAGACTTGGAGTAGATCAGGATGTCGTCAACAAAACCACAAAAAAATGATCTAAATAGGGTTGGAACACCCTATGCATGAGATCCATGAATGCCGCTGGAGCATTCGTCAATCCAAAAGGCATGACAGTAAACTCAAAATGCCCATACCGCATCCTAAACGCCATCTTAGGGATATCTTCCTCCCTAACTCTTAACTGATGGTAACCGGTGTGAAGATCTATCTTGGAGTAGATCTGCGCCCCTCTCAATTGATCAAACAAGTCATCGATCCTTGGCAAAGGGTACCTATTCTTGATAGTGACCCGGTTCAACCGCCGATAATCAATACACAACCGAAGAGTCTTGTCTTTCTTCTTGGCAAACAAGACCGGAGCGCCCCATGGTGAAGTGCTCGGTCTAATAAATCCCTTGTCCAACAATTCTTGCAATTGGACCTTGAGTTCTTGTAACTCAGTTGGTGCCATCCTATGCGGAGTCATGGAGATAGGCAATGTACCCGGATGTAACTCAATAGTAAAGTCTACATTCCTATGTGGAGGTAATCCCAGTAGTTCATCCAAAAAAATATCCTCATACTCATACACAACTCGAGGTAGACCAAACTCCTGCCTCACCTCGTCCTCCAGGGTAAGGCTAGCAATCCAACCCATCAACTGTCCGTGCCATCTAGAGTCATACACGGCTTGGGGTAAAGCATACTGCTTCTCCCCCTGAAACTTGAAACAAACACCATCAGGCGTATATGTCGTGACCCTCTTTCGATCATAATCAATGACGTCGGTGTGCCGTCAACCAATCCATCCCAAGAATTACATCAAACTCCGACATCTCCATGACCCTAAGGTCCATAGTGAGTAGAATCCCCGAGATCTCTAACTCACAACCCCCGACATATCTGATCAATTTTCACCCCAGCACCTAGGGGAGAACTCACATACGATGGCTCTTCTAAGGTCTCAACCTCTAAGCCCAAGTCATCCACACAAGATGCAGTAATAAATGAATAAGATACACCAAAATCAAACCATACTTTAGCCCACAAATGAGAGAGTAAGAATGTACCCTGTATCATCGACGGATCTGCCGGCTCATTCTGTGGCATAATGGCGTAGACACACCCCTGAGTCCCTGAAATCCAGGCTTGTGAGCCCTGGCCTTGTCCTTGACTCAGGCCTTGGCCCATCTGGCCAGTTTGCGATGTCCCCGCATGAGAAGTAGTAGGGACTTGCGTTGCACCCTAGAACTGGTACTGGTTGCCCTGACCCATAGTAGGGTAGTAAGGAGCATACTGTGTTTGTAGTTGCCCCACTGAAGTCTGAGACTGCGATAACCCATGACCCTGGGATCCCTGTCTCTGAGGACAATCCCATTTCATGTGACCCAGTTGGTGGCAATGATAGCAAGTCCTCTAGCTAGCCTGGTAGGAAGGCCTCTAATTTCTCCCACCTTGGGAGGATTGACCTTGGCCTTGGCCTTGATAACTGCGGCCCTATCCCTAAAACCCTTGTAGAGTAGAAGTCCTCTACTTATTCCTCGAGCCAGAAGAAAAGGATTGGCCCTTCTTCTTCATGTTTTTTGCACCAGACTCCCGGATGCTCCTTGCGTCATCCACCTCTCTCAATGGCCAAAGCTGTGATGACCATCAAGTCGAAGTCTTGCAGAAGAAGACCGATGATTTTACCCCGAATGGATAACTTTAGCCCATCCTCAAATTTCCTAACCTTGGCCATATCTGTGGCCACATATTGGTCAGCAAAACGTGCTAACTAAGTGATTTTATCCACGTATTCCATCACTGACATCATTCCTTACCTCAAATCTAGGAACTCCCGGGCCTTCGTATGCCTCACAGCCGCCGAGAAATATTTTCCCATGAAGAGTTCCTTGAACTCTACCCATGTCATGGCCTCCAAGTTTTTAGAGTCTTTCACCCAATCCCACCATACTTGGGATTCCCCCTCCAGCTGGAATGTAGCTAGAGTTATCCTGGTGGCGTCAGAGGTGATCTCCATTGCCCTCAAGATCTTGTCAACCTTCCGGAACCAATGATCAGCTACCATCGGGTCCGCCCCTCCAATGAAGATTGGCGGCTGATGTGCCTTGAACTTTTGGAGATGACTGGAGCCTTCTTGGCCCCCACTTACACCCGTCTATGCGATAGAGGCAACTACAGCACCAAGAGCCTCTATGAAGGCTTGTTGGTCAGTAGTAGGTGGTGGTTGGTTGTTCCGCCCACCACCTCAACCTCATTCGCATCCTCTTCCTCTTGTTGCCATCTACACACATGTCAAATGACAATAGAAAATTCACATAACATCCCAATGTAGGGATCAAACTTGAAACATTGAGATTTTATCTCCTTGTTTTCCTAATAGAGTGTATACCATCCACTAGAAAACATTTAAACTGGAACTATCCCGTTCATTTCTTTTTCGACTCCCAAGGTTATGTTTTCTAACCCTAGTGTTTTATTCCATATACACTTTACCATGTATATCATTCACATAATCACATAGCAAGTAATCATGTTTCACTTAACACGTTGCACAAAACATGTAACAATTTAAGCACATAAGATGAGATGCACAATGAATGCAGTGGTCTAGTCCCAATGCCCAACAAGCCCTAGGTAAATCGTATAACCAATGCTCTGATACCAAGCTGTGACACCCTAAAATCCGGGGGTCCGTTGATTACCCATCAACCCGCGGAATACCCATGGATACCGAGTAACTTGATGTCACACTGTTATGCCCCATTTATCGAGGTCGTTAATTTAACAAAATTCGGGCAGAGACTCCCTTGTACAGGGAGCTCTACCCAAAACACAACCTGTGCAATATACATTAACATGATCCGTCTGAGGCCCTATATAACACAATGACCACACAGGGTCCATTTATAAGTAAAACATGACCACACCGGGTCCAACTATAATTAAACATTAGCCACACCAGGTCCAATCATCCATATTGATATCAAAATATGCAAGGTTAGTTTAACAATAGTCCATATAATTTCTATTACAATTTAGAAGATTACATGCTTAAAATATTCTTTCCACAAATATTTTACATCAACACAAAATAAAGCCACATTCGGCTTTCTTCAAACATGAGGGTCCAAATTGGAGCCATCCACCGGTGTACCTCTCCCACCTGAAATGTTTACCATATAGGGTGAGCCAACGCTCAGTAGAAAAACTCCTACAGAGGCTACTCCCCACCTAAAATGTGTATGCAATGTGCACATGCCACAAACAACTTCTTCCAAATAAGAATATGTTATTCAAGATAGAATCTAATGATGTCATGCCAAGTAATGAGATGAAACTCTCTCATGCATGCTATCCCGAGCCCACACCAACTCCCACAACACAATGCGACTTATATGTGTAAAACAAACGTCTTTCATGAAACACATCCAAAGATCATTTTGAAATCAACCATATGTCATAAAACCAATTCATTCTTGGATATTTCCCATCAAATGAATAATTTATATATCAAAATCATGTGCCTTTATGGGGTATCGGATTCAGGAATCGCACCTCCGACTCCGTACGCCGTTACACTTTTCTGGAATTTCACCGCTAGTAAGTGTATGAACCAAGTGGTCGGGTTTTTCACCCGAGGGAGTGTCTAGCCCTACTTGCTATACCCGACACAAGTTTTCTTATGCATATAACCGTGCAACTCCGTAGGACGTTCCATCCCACTTTCTCGAGCCCACCATCAAGCACCAATGTTAGTGTTGATCACCCCATGCAACCCTACACCCACACCCATGCACGTAGCCCATGAATGTGATGTCAATTCCATGTCCATATTGCAATGCATGCCAAATGAACAATTTTTACATATCAATGTATACCATGACAATTTATATCATTTGCATATAATCACCATAACCATTTCAAGTTCAATATATCCAAGAGCATATATCAACACTTCATCAACATGATAACATATAATACATGCTAATATCACATTTCATTCACAAGGCATAATATAAAACACAAAGCATGCCAACATGATCCCAATTTCCAAGGAATTACATAAATACTTCCATATACCAAAATCAAGCCAAGATTTTACGTGGACCATTTCAAACAAAATAAAAATCAGAATATATGATTTTTACATAACCAATTATAGAAACATTCTAGAAATCACAAACTAGCACTCTCTAACTACCAATTCACACTAGAATTGATCCTACCCACTTTCATAACACCAACCATAATGGAAAAATGTTAGAAATACCCAAAATAGCCCACATGAACCCTATGGACACCTTAGGTTAGAAATAAGTCCAAGTAGGAAGAACCCTACCTTTTGAAGGGTAAAGAATTCGTATGAAGCCTCAAGAAAAAGATTCAAGCCCAAAGCTTAGATTTCTCCAAAATCCTCCCTTTGGATCTTTGGTGAAAATCTTTCTCTTTGGTACCCACGCGTAACCCTCGTCATGTAGATCAACTTTAATTCTTGGTCCGACGAATTTCAACCGACGGAACTCCGAGAATCGACGGAAGAAAGGATGAAGAATTGGTTTTTTTTCCTCTTTGCTCTTGGGTCTGATCCAGTCAGCCAAATGAAGGCAAAATATCTGATTTTTCAGATATTTGCCCATATTTATACTTTTTAAAGACTTGGCTCCTCGTCACGCCAAGTGTTCTCCTTTGTCTGGGTTCGTTTTCGCCCCGAAACGATTAAATTTCGTATCGATTTAAGCTAAAAATATTTTATATGAAATTTATTTAAAATATTTTTTAATTTTCAAAATTTTTATAAAAATTTTATTTTTGGGGGTCACTGGACGCCCGTCTCCTCGAAAAACGTAAAAAAACTCGGCTATCTCAGAATTCGATGAAAATTGACAGGGTAACTAGATTTTACAAGAAAAATCTAACGGTAAGGTTCGTTTCATCATCCAAGGTCTAGAAAAATAACAAATTTTAACTCGCACTATAATGGCAAATTACTATTTTACCCTTTTTTTAGAAAAAGTTCAAATTTTTTTCGGGTTTCACATGGCATTCCTATCGGTATGGCTTATCCTCCACCGGAATACTAAGGATGTTTAATTGGTATATATATATATCACAAATGACCTATTAGGTAATTCAAGTGTTCCTCATGAATGACTCAGCCTTCTGGTTTACTTGAATTAGTCAATTGGTACGTCTATAACCAGCTTTCCTAAGAAGTTGTTGTGTTATGCTATAATACCACCAGTTAACCTATGACGTGGCTGTGTTATGGATTATTATGTATGCACTTATAATTATGAGATCAAGTGAATAACTCAAGTATTCCTCATGAATGGCTTGTCTTTCTAGTTTGCTTGGGTTAATCAATTGACGTGGATATAACTAGTTAGCCTAAGAAGTGACTGTGTTATGATTTATTACCCTCAGTTAACCTAAGAAGTGGCTGTGCTATGATTTATATACATCAGACCAACCGGTTGAATTGCCAATAAAATGGAAGTTAATCTTGGTACGGTAGCATTTCAAGTATCTAACCAATCTAATACATATGGGACCCTTAAACTGAAGGGTACCTTTTATATTCTTGTTATTAACGCATTTACTTACGCACTTTATTTGTTTACTTACGCACTTCATTTGTTTACTTACGCAATTTATTTAAGTTAAACTAGCTGTCAAGCTAAACTCACATCACAAGCTATCAAACATCATACTACTTCAAACAACAACTTTACTGTTTTTTTTTATTTTAACTACTAAATTACTAAACTCTTCGTGGGATCGATACTTGGACTTAAAACTGAGAAAATTATAATTTGACCACTTATACTTTGGTGTATAATAATATAATTCAGATCACTAAAAAGTGCGAATCAAGGCTCATCTATGGCAAGGCTTGCCACTTGCCAGTCGAAATGGAGCACAAAGCTTACTGGGCCATTAAGACTGNAATCAAGGCTCATCTATGGCAAGGCTTGCCACTTGCCAGTCGAAATGGAGCACAAAACTTACTAGGCCATTAAGACCGTGAACTTCAATTTGAGAATGGCCAGAGAGAATATGAAGTTGGAGATGAATGAGTTAAAGGAGTTCCATAGTGATGCGTATGAGAGCTCAAAATTTTCAAATGAGAGGGCTAAGATTTTTCATGATAAATCCATTTTAAGACAATTGAGCCCGAACAAAAAGTTCTCTTTTTCAATTCTCGACTCTCTAGCTTTCAAGAAAAAATTCGATCCCGTTGAGATTGCCTCTATCTTGTCAAGGTGGTCTACCCCAATGGAGCCATGAAAATCACCAACCTAGAGAGTGGCAAGACATTCAAGGTCAATGGTTAAATACTTAAGCCATTCTTCGAGAGTTTTGAAAGTCAAAAGGTGGAGGAGGAGTTGGTGGATTTGGTCTACCCGGATCTTTTGTGAGGAATAATTGTTCAAAGTAGTTTTATTGTACAGTTGCTTTCTTTTATCATTTAATTTTCAAGTTATGTCATTTACTTACTTTCATCTTTGTGTAGTTTTTGTTCTTTTAATGTGTAGATTACGGTGTTTTTGTCGAAAGCTCTATACGAGGTGTTCTCTAACCCTTCTTATTTTTTTAAAGAGTCCTTCATTGCATATCATACCTTTTTTATTGCATTAAGGACAATGTATGAATCAAGTTGGGGGGTGAGGTGCACCATTTATATGATACACCAAATTTTTGTGAAAATTTTGGTTGATGATACCAATTTTTGTGGTGAAATTCACCTTTCACATGATCTACAAATTGTTGTTTAAGAATAGTTGAGAAATATGTGAAAATTTTGTAAAAATATCTTAATGTTGACCTATATTCCCCTATTTTAAGTGTTATGATTTTATTGATATTATTGATCTTTGCCTTAAACTTTGAATACATGAGCACATTATAGATGTTCATCCTATGCTTGAGTATCACATATGTGTTTGCTTTTGAACTCAACCTTAAGTGCACCTTGAATGTGTAATTTTGGCAATTTACAGATTTGATTCATATTTTTGTGCTTGACATGAATAGTGGAGATGAGTAAGGACCCATGAAAGCTTTAGTGTCAATCCTTGTTGGAGGGAATTTACATTTACTCAATGAACAATTTTTCAAAATTTCAAAGTTGTTCAACAATCTCATTATGCTTGTTTTGGCTNGAATAGTGGAGATGAGTAAGGACCCATGAAAGCTTTAGTGTCAATCCTTGTTGGAGGGAACTTACATTTACTCAAGGAACAATTTTTCAAAATTTCAAAGTTGTTCAACAATCTCATTATGCTTGTTTTGGCTAGATGCATTTGGGTAGTTGATTGACTTGTCTTGATATGCACAATGCTGCCCTATGCCTATCTAGAAATGATCTTAGGTCATCCTTGATTTACTTTGAGTCTTAGCCTTTTTCTTTGAAAAGTTTATCCTTAGTGTCGTGATTGAACCTTAATTGTAAATTCGTTTCCATGCCACACATTTGACCAAGCCAGTGCAAAATGATAAAAATCTACCACACCTTGGTTGTTCCAAGAGCTGAATATGAGTGATCATAAAAGAGAAGGAATTGTGGTGCGAAAACTCAACAAAAGGGGTGAATGAAGTTGAATTCAAAAGTTGAACGAAAAAAGGATAAAAAAATCCAAGAGAAGGAGACATAAGGGGTGAAAGAAGAAAAGATTGACAAAAGAAAAGGAAAATTTTAAGGAAAAGAAAGAAAAAGAAACAAAGACTGTGGTGATGGTGTTAGACTAGAAATCCCATGAAAAGGGAAATTTTTTTGAAATAAAGGGCTATCACTAGGAACAATCATCTTTGTTGCCTTCTATCCTTCTTTTCACTTACCTCAATATCACCCCAAGGCCTCATTACAACTGTGAAAAGTCTTAAATGATCTAGAGAAAGCATGGGGGAAACCATACATTTAACGAAAAAAGAGAAGTTGATTTCGCTATCTAATGCCCTAGCATCCCTTTCATGAGATTATGCCAAGATTGTTCATTTTTATGCATAAACTTCATTTTTGGATTATATGCAAGCATACTTCAGTTTGTGCATAAGATTCTATCTCACATATACACATGGAGAGCATGCCAGGATAATCATAGTGTGATTCATTGTTGAGAGAAACCCTTGGTGATGTTTGAATCAAAGCTAAATATGGATAGCCAAGTGAATGTGAATTCCATTGTATAAATGCTTAAATTATATGTCCATTTCACTCACACATGAGTTTTAAAATGAATGTATAGGTGCATACTCTAGAATAGCATTTAAAGCTAGGGTGATGTTCATGTGTGCTTGGTTCAGGTACATAAATGATGTATTATGTAGTTGTATGCTTGCAGGGTGGGGGAATATTTCTTAAACTTTCAATATTTATAGGAATTAGGAATGCCCTTGTTATTTGAATCTATTTTTTACATTTTGGGTATTCATTTTGGTAGTTAAATGTATAAATCCATGCCTTGTGTTTTGAAAGCATCAAAATTTTAAATCATATTGCAATTTTGGAATTGACTTAGGGCATGATCCTTCAATTATGGTTCATAGGCGTAGTTCATGTTTTTGGTATGGTAAGGGTTATAAATAGGGTGTTAGAATGTTTAGGGATTGAAATAAAGTGGAGTGGAAGTGAAATTGGAAAGCACAGGGGTTTTGTGTAAAAAAGGCAAAACCTACAACCTTTCGGTAGGTTTCACTCCAGTGCACAAAACCTACCGGTAGGTTTTCATCGACCTACCAGTAGGTTTTGCCCAAAAGGCTAAAAATCAGGGTTTTAAGTCAGGTTTTGCAGAGCACTGTTCATTTCCTTCAAAATGGTCGAACTCCCAGGCATTTCTCTCTCCCTCAAATCCCTTCCAAGCTTCAAAGATCCATCACCCTTCATCCAAATTTTTTAGTCTCCATTGCTAGGTTCAACTATTACTTGGATTTGACTGACATTTGTTAGTTTCTCTCACAAAAACCCTTGATTACCCATTTTTCCCAAAATTTCCTTTTCCCTGAAATCACTCCAAAACATTCAAACCCTTTGCAATGGCTTGCATGGATAGGATCACTCTTGAAGCCTTTGAGCATGTGGAGTGGCTTGTGATTTGGATTTTTACATTCCTTGGTATGGGGGCACTATTGATCACCATGGCCCGCACCAAGCTCGCGGGACCGGGTTCCCTAGAACCCACAGGCGCTAGTTCTTGCAAGAGGGTCGGGGAGGGCTTGAGTGGGTATAGGAGTTAGAGGAGGAAGAAAGCAAGAAACAATGATNGAGTGGAAGTGAAATTGGAAAGCACAGGGGTTTTGTGTAAAAAAGGCAAAACCTACAACCTTTCGGTAGGTTTCACTCCAGTGCACAAAACCTACCGGTAGGTTTTCATCGACCTACCAGTAGGTTTTGCCCAAAAGGCTAAAAATCAGGGTTTTAAGTCAGGTTTTGCAGAGCACTGTTCATTTCCTTCAAAATGGTCGAACTCCCAGGCATTTCTCTCTCCCTCAAATCCCTTCCAAGCTTCAAAGATCCATCACCCTTCATCCAAATTTTTTAGTCTCCATTGCTAGGTTCAACTATTACTTGGATTTGACTGACATTTGTTAGTTTCTCTCACAAAAACCCTTGATTACCCATTTTTCCCAAAATTTCCTTTTCCCTGAAATCACTCCAAAACATTCAAACCCTTTGCAATGGCTTGCATGGATAGGATCACTCTTGAAGCCTTTGAGCATGTGGAGTGGCTTGTGATTTGGATTTTTACATTCCTTGGTATGGGGGCACTATTGATCACCATGGCCCGCACCAAGCTCGCGGGACCGGGTTCCCCACAACCCACAGGCGCTAGTTCTTGCAAGAGGGTCGGGGAGGGCTTGAGTGGGTATAGGAGTGAGAGGAGGAAGAAAACAAGAAACAATGCTNAGGGTCGGGGAGGGCTTGAGTGGGTATAGGAGTTAGAGGAGGAAGAAAGCAAGAAACAATGATCTCTCCCAAAGCATTGTAGAGAAGAATGTCACATGTGAATGCTTTGTGGATAGGCTCTCTCTTGGGCCAAATCACGCAGTGGTAAGGAATATTGAGTGCCATTAGATTGGGATATGGTTTGAGCCAGTCAGTGGGTTCAACTTGGCATTATGTAGGGAATTTTATCAAATATTGAAAGTAGTGGATGAGAATAGTGATGAGCACATAATATTGCATATTTGATGGCCTCATTACATGTATTTTAACTTCACTTTGCATTTAATTACTTAGAGTTAGTCGAGTTTGTGAATAATGTTGAAATCTTGTGGTAGTAGGTAATTATAGTTTAAACGATGGATTTTAGAACTTTGCAACTAAAAGTGGATGTGTGGTGAAGATATGGACACATTACATGAGGATTTGGAGGCTTAAAAGTGAAAGAAATCAAGGAGGTATTGATGCTTGGTAACATAGGCACCAGCACCCGCACCATTTGATTGCAGTACCTCAGTTTTCCTCCTTTCTGACCATTCTCTACTTCGAATCTGAAAAAGTTCAAAACATGAAAGTTGTAGATCTGGATATCCTCTATATTTTGTCAAAATTTTAGCTCAATCGGACGGTTGGATCAAAACATTATGAGAATTCTACAAAAAGTGGTCCAGAGTAGTCAACCTACCGGTATAGCCTACTGATAGGTCGAACTCCAGTAGCCAAAACCTACCGGTAGAACGCTAAAAACCTAACAGTAGGTTTTGCCCAGAATGCCTGCAACTCATGCTTCACTTACTTGGAGGTCCCACCATTGATTCTCCCACTTGTTCCTTGACATCCCTTACATATTTACATGCCTCCTACACCCTAGTTGAAGACTTTGGAGGCAATGGCATTAATGGGGATGGGAGAGAAGGGGGCAGCCATAAAGGGTGCAGGCTAAGCTTGTCCTAGCCTTTCCAAAGCCATCCACTCACCTCCTATTGATGGGAGGCCTGCACACACATGCTAGAGGACCCTATGAACGAAAATGCAGGGCTTCTTCACCATATATTCAGCATTCCACAAGATTTTGAGGGTGGTTACCTAAGCTTAGGATTAGTACAAGGAAGAAGATGATGAATAGTAGNAGGTATTGATGCTTGGTAACATAGGCACCAGCACCCGCACCATTTGATTGCAGTACCTCAGTTTTCCTCCTTTCTGACCATTCTCTACTTCGAATCTGAAAAAGTTCAAAACATGAAAGTTGTAGATCTGGATATCCTTTATATTTTGTCAAAATTTTAGCTCAATCGGACAGNCTCTACTTCGAATCTGAAAAAGTTCAAAACATGAAAGTTGTAGATCTGGATATCCTCTATATTTTGTCAACATTTTAGCTCAATCGGACGGTTGGATCAAAACATTATGAGAATTCTACAAAAAGTGGTCCAGAGTAGTCAACCTACCGGTATAGCCTACTGATAGGTCGAACTCCAGTAGCCAAAACCTACCGGTAGAACGCTAAAAACCTAACAGTAGGTTTTGCCCAGAATGCCTGCAACTCATGCTTCACTTACTTGGAGGTCCCACCATTGATTCTCCCACTTGTTCCTTGACATCCCTTACATATTTACATGCCTCCTACACCCTAGTTGAAGACTTTGGAGGCAATGGCATTAATGGGGATGGGAGAGAAGGGGGCAGCCATAAAGGGTGCAGGCTAAGCTTGTCCTAGCCTTTCCAAAGCCATCCACTCACCTCCTATTGATGGGAGGCCTGCACACACATGCTAGAGGACCCTATGAACGAAAATGCAGGGCTTCTTCACCATATATTTAGCATTCCACAAGATTTTGAGGGTGGCTACCTAAGCTTAGGATTAGTACAAGGAAGAAGATGATGAATAGTGGATAGAAAAGCTTAGGTTTTTGCATTTTCTTCTCCATTTTTGTTGTAATAAACTTTAAATATCTTGTAATCCTTAACTCTTGCACTTTAATCTCATTTATTTCAAGTATATTGCAAGTTTAGTTACATGTTCTAGTTTCTACCATTAAAGCTTTCAAGTTCTTCATTTTCAAGCTTTAAAATGGGTATTGCATATTTTCCTTCATAGTTTACGATTTATTGCATTGAGTTAAGTTTTAATCTCCATTTCAATACCATGTCTCTTTACATCATGTATGTCCTTCCCTTTAGCATGAGTAGCTAGATTTTATGTTGGCTAATTCAAGGGCGAACTACTCTTAGGTATGCCAAATCAACTCACTTTCTTTCCTCCACTCAGAGTATGNGAAGACTTTGGAGGCAATGGCATTAATGGGGATGGGAGAGAAGGGGGCAGCCATAAAGGGTGCAGGCTAAGCTTGTCCTAGCCTTTCCAAAGCCATCCACTCACCTCCTATTGATGGGAGGCCTGCACACACATGCTAGAGGACCCTATGAACGAAAATGCAGGGCTTCTTCACCATATATTTAGCATTCCACAAGATTTTGAGGGTGGCTACCTAAGCTTAGGATTAGTACAAGGAAGAAGATGATGAATAGTGGATAGAAAAGCTTAGGTTTTTGCATTTTCTTCTCCATTTTTGTTGTAATAAACTTTAAATATCTTGTAATCCTTAACTCTTGCACTTTAATCTCATTTATTTCAAGTATATTGCAAGTTTAGTTACATGTTCTAGTTTCTACCATTAAAGCTTTCAAATTCTTCATTTTCAAGCTTTAAAATGGGTATTGCATATTTTCCTTCATAGTTTACGATTTATTGCATTGAGTTAAGTTTTAATCTCCATTTCAATACCATGTCTCTTTACATCATGTATGTCCTTCCCTTTAGCATGAGTAGCTAGATTTTATGTTGGCTAATTCAAGGGCGAACTCCTCTTAGGTATGCCAAATCAACTCACTTTCTTTCCTCCACTCAGAGTATGATGGTCTAGTTTGACTGGGTTGAGAGTGGATGCGGTTGTGAATCTTTGATATCCCGTAGGCCTAGTCACGGGTTATGCTTGGATCCTCACCTCCATCTCGTCCTTAGCTTCACATGAATCAATCATTCATCTAAACTCTATTCGAGGAAGGCTTCAAGTTGATTTGGGATTCACATTGGAATGACCTCTTTGGATTAGCCATCACTTGTTTTGTTTCATTTCCATCAAAAACACAAATCACCAAACTCAAAACTCAAAAGATTTTACACTTTTCTCTTTTTCACAAAATCACCTTCACATAACTTCCTTCCTTCCATGAGGATATGACCTTGGAATACTTTTTCAAGTAAAACATGACACTCAAAAGACTCTTTGCCCNGGATTCACATTGGAATGACCTCTTTGGATTAGCCATCACTTGTTTTGTTTCATTTCCATCAAAAACACAAATCACCAAACTCAAAACTCAAAAGATTTTACACTTTTCTCTTTTTCACAAAATCACCTTCACATAACTTCCTTCCTTCCCTGAGGATACGACCTTGGAATACTTTTTCAAGTAAAACATGACACTCAAAAGACTCTTTGCGCTTGGGGAGCACTTTTGTTCACACACACACTCATTTTGTACATTGCATTCCACCAATATTCTATTTTCCTTTGTTTACATGGAACTCGAGTGAGAATGACACTCACCCACTTACATAAGCCATATACACATTAAGGGTTCATGTTAGGACATTAGGGAATACAACAAAAATAATCAAGCAAATAGTTGTGTTTTGAGGATGAATGTGAGGGAGAGGACCTTCAATGTGACTCTAGAATTAATTGCTACCTTGATGAAGTATCAGAGGCCTCCCCCCAATGTCCTAGTGTATCCACACAACATCCCTAGGGTAAAGACTATCCCAGAATATGTGGAGCTAATGTACGAGTACCCAACCCAATTTAAAGGGACAATTCAAGTCGGGGGCCTCAAACACTCTTACGAGATGATNTAGACTTCTCATGGGATATGCTTGAGCCTACACCACATTAGTCCCTCACTTCCTACGAATCAATCGAATACCTAGGCATCATTGGAAGAATGTTGTGAGTTGATTTGACATTTCCATTGGAAAGACCTCTTCAGATTAGCCAACCCTCTTTCCATCACATTTTCTATCCCNAACACTCTTACGAGATGATGAATAAGATCCTCCACTACAACTTTATCCCCAAGGGTGTTGAGAAGAACCCAAACGTGGAAAAGCTCACCCTCTTGCATGTCGTTATGGCTGGAAAGGCCATGGATGTAGCATTTTTAATCTGAGAGATTATAAAAGAATTTGTTAAGGCTAGAAAGGCGAAGGTGAATCTCCCTTTTGGCAATCTAGTCACTAGGATGTGTGACCACTGCAAGGTTAAGGGCTACATATCTGACGTTTTGACTCCCCCTGAGACAGGAGCCATTAGAAAGTCTAGCAGTAGCAAGAGGGTGGCTATGAGTAGGGGTGAGCGAGCCCGAGCCCCAAGACCTGAGTCAATAGCTGCGGGCACGTTTGCTTCTAGGCCATCTACTTCTACTCTGGTACGCATAGTGTCGTAGCGCCTGAAGGTTTTGGAAGAGACGGTGTATGGGATATCGATGATGATGACCAGGCTCTTCCATCATACTTTTCTAAGCAAGCCAATCCCCAGCAGTCCTCTGCCTCCAGCTACTGTGCCTTCCACCACCGCCCCCTCAGCTTCTACTGTTATTGAGGTGGGGGATTTGGACGACAACAAAGAGGAAGCGATTGATTTCGAGAGTGATGTTGAAGATAATGATGCTGATAATAATGATGATGGGGACGAGGGTGATGAGTAGGATGTTCCCTTATGTTTTGTTTCTTTTGATTTTAGGTTGTATATAGTTAGGAGTAGAATTGTCGACCAAGTAGAAGAGTCTCTAGGATTTTGGGCCGTTTTGTTTTTGAATTCTATCTCCTTTGATTGAACTTTTGTAAGTAATTAATGAAAAGTACCATAGTTGTTTGTTCTATCTTGCCTAAGTTCATTTCTTTAATTGCATTGTGATTTTTTCATTTTGAATGATTGGTGATTGACTTGTGTAAATGGATTGTTTTAGTTTTATACTGTGTGGTTTGAAAATAAATTTTACTACGGACTAGCAAAACTAAAGTTGGGGGGTGTGATTAGCACAAAATATTGCACATCATGTATATAGTTGCACCCTTTTTATACTTGTTCTTGTGGTGAATATGGGAGGAATTGCAATATTTCTAACAATTAATGAGGTTTCAATGTATTTGCAGGCAAAAATTTAGAAATGACATGATTTAAGCCTCCATCGTAGTGCTAAAAGTCAATGGAGATGATGGGAAGGCTTGACGATGGCTTGGAAGGTGAAAAGACCAAGATTTGAGCAAAACAAGTAAAAACCTACTGGTAGGTTTGCTCATAGAGCTACTGGTAGATTTTGTGTACTAGAGTTGGTTCTATCGCAAACTTTTCGAAAGGTTTTGGCTACTAAAATAAAACCTACCTATAAGTTTGGCCATCGAACTACCAATAGGTTCTGCTAAAAACACCTGAAGCCTGCAACTCAAGCACTGCCACTTGGGGGTCCCTCCTATGATTGTCCCACTTGTCCCCTGACATCTTTTACACACATACATGCCTCCCTACACCTAAGGTTGGACATTGGAGGCCCAAGCATTTATGAGGAATAGAAAGAAGGTGGAAGTTTGGGGAGTTGCAGGCTAGGCTTATCCTAACCTGTCCACTGCATCAACTCAACCCCCCATTGATAGGAAGCCTCACACATAGGCTATAGGACCTCCATGGATGAAAATGAAGAAATTCTTGACAATTTTTACAACATTATTCAGCATTTAGAGAGAGAAAGCTCAAGGAAGAAGACAATTTTAGTAAGAGAAGTTATAATTTTTGCATTTCTTCTACCCATTTCACTTGTAAGCTAGAATACTCTTGTAATTTTCATTCAATGCACTTTAATCTCATTTATTGCAAGTGTATTTCAAGTTTAGTTACACATTCTAGATTCTACCATGTTTGTATTTAAGTTTTTCATCTCAAGCATTTCAAATGGGTATTAAATGCACTTCTTTGTAGTTTAACTTTTCTTGCATTAAAACAAGTTTTAATCTTCATCTCTTCACAATGTCTCTTTATCTTATGTATGTCAATGCATTAAATATGAGTAGCTAACCTTGAAGTTGGCTAATCCAAGGGAGAATTCCTCTTAGGTATGCTAAATCAACTCTTTTTCATTCTTCCTTGTAGTGTAAGGTGGTTTGGTTTGACTAGGTTGAGTGTAGACGTGGTTGTGAGTTCTTGATACACCGTAGACTTCTCATGGGATATGCTTGAGCCTACACCACATTAGTCCCTCACTTCCTACTAATCAATCGAATACCTAGGCATCATTGGAAGAATGTTGTGAGTTGATTTGGCATTGTCATTGGAAAGACCTCTTCAGATTAGCCAACCCTCTTTCCATCACATTTTCTATCCCAAACTTCACTCACCAAAACACAAACTCACAAGATTTTTACACTTTTCCATTTTTACAAAATCTCCTTCACACGATTCAACCTTCCTTACCTAAGGAGATGAACTTGGAATACCCATTCCAAGTAAAACACGACACTCAAAAGTCTCTCTTTGCTTGGAGAGCATTTTTGCACACACACATATTTGTTCATCCACACACATTTTCCCCATTTTTTGAATTAAATTCGAGGGAGAGTGACACTCACCTAACCGTATAAGCCACATACACATTACCGNTTCCAAGTAAAACACGACACTCAAAAGTCTCTCTTTGCTTGGAGAGCATTTTTGCATACACACATATTTGTTCATCCACACACATTTTCCCCATTTTTTGCATTAAATTCGAGGGAGAGTGACACTCACCTAACCGTATAAGCCACATACACATTACCGAAATCATGTTCAGAGATTAGGGTAAAAGCAGATCAAGCACCCATTACCTCATATTGATGATTTATTCAATCAGCTAAGAGATTCTAAGTATTACTCTAAGATTGATCTTCGCACAGGGTATTATCAAACAAGGATCGAGGAGGAGGATATTCCTAAGACAGCTTTTCGCACTAGGTGTGGTCATTTTGAATATACTGTAATGCTGTTCAGATTGACTAATGCTCCTGCAGCCTTTATGGATTTTTGATGCACAGAGTATTTCGAATGTATCTAGATTAGTTTGTTATTGTGTTCATTGATGACATATTGATCTATTCGTGGACACAAGGGGAACATGAACAAATATTTGGGTACTGCTACAGACATTAAGAGAGCATAAGTTATATGCTAAGACGAGTAAATGTGAATTATGGATAAAGGAAGTGAAATTCCTTAGTTATGTTATGTCAAAATAGGGTGTAGCTGTTGACCCCAAAAAGATTGAAGCAGTGATGAAGTGGAAACCACCAAGGAATGTGGCAAAAATACATAGTTTCATGGGCTTAAAAGCCTACTATAGGAGGTTTGTGGTAGGGTTCTCAAAGCTGGCTATGCTAATGAACTACCTTACAAAGAAGGGGGAAAGATTCTTGTGGACTCAAGAGTGTGAACTAGCCGTTTGCACATTGAATGAAAGGTTGACAACATCACTTGTCCTTATTATTCTAAACAATGGGGAAGGATACGATGTTTACACAAATGCTTCTTTACAAGGCTTGGTATGTGTGCTAATGCAGGGAGGTAGGATAGTTGCTTGTAGCTCGAGATAACTAAAGATTCATGAGCAAAACTATCCCACTCATAACTTGGAGCTTGCTACTATAGTTTTTGCTCTTAATTTGTGGAGGTGTTACCTGTATGGAGAAAAGTTTCAAATATTTTTTTGATCATAAGAGCTTCAAGTATATATTCACATAGAAATACTTGAATCTTCGACAAAGAAGGTGGATTGAATATCTGGAAGATTATGATTCCACACTCAACTATCATCCGGGGAAAGCTAATGTGGTAGCAAATGTACTTAACAGAAAGTCTCGAGGTGAAATCAATGTTCTTGCTGTCGATAGATGGAAGATGATTAAGGCTTTGGAGGAATTTGATCTATTGGTGGTTAAACAGAAGGATCGACCATAATTATTTAATCTTGTAGCTCAACCAATTCTTCGACAAAGGAATGTAGAATTACAACAATTAGATACATAGTTGGAAACTATCTAGGGCAGATTGGAGAGGAATGATATTTTTGAGAACTGGTCTATACATAATGATGAGTTAAAGTTTCGTGGAAGACTATGTATACCAATAAATGACCAAGTAATGGGAAAAATGTTGGAGGAGAGCCATTGTTTGGAATTCTCCATACATCCGGGTAGTACTAAGATGTATAAAGGCATGAACCGTCAATATTGGTGGAAATGGATTAAACAAGATGTGGCTAAGTACATTATNGGAGAGCCATTGTTTGGAATTCTCCATACATCCGGGTAGTACTAAGATGTATAAAGACATGAACCGTCAATATTGGTGGAAATGGATTAAACAAGATGTGGCTAAGTACATTATAAAGTGCACAGTGTGTCAACAAGTAAAGATTTAGCATCAAAGACTGGGAGGTTCACTACAATCCTTACAAATTTCAGAGCGAAAGTGGGACCATGTTGCTATGGATTTTATATGAAATTTATATAGATTCTTGATTTCTAAATTTCAATGCTTGATTAAATCATATTTTCATCTAATACTTGCTATTATTCCAAGAAATTATAATTTTTGGCAAAACCCTAGAATTATAATATCGAAATTGTAAAGGTTTTCTTGATATGATCTCTTGCATATTCAAATTCTTTTATTACTATAGTATATTGAGAATTGTGCAATTGTGATACTTAAATTGCTAATGAAAATAGTGATTGGTAAAGATTGTGGTTGCTGAGAAAGTTATCGTTTTATATCTTGTATGGTTTGGGTGTGACAAACTTGAATTGCCTTCGAGGGCTATCGTAAAGTGTTAGAGGTTAGTCTATCCCAGTGGGGGTGAGATGGTTGCCTAACGCTTGTAGTGGATTTTTATTTGTGAGAGCAATCACTATTGTTCATGTAGGTTCGAGTCTAAGGGATATTATACATTTCCTAGGAAGGATTCGTCAATGTCATGGGAGATAGTATACGCCCTTCCTAAAGTTGTTTGTGATATGCCCTGCAGGAAATGATTAAGATTGTTTGGTTTTTGGTGGGTGAACGAGATAGAATCATTGTGTAGATTCCTGAGAAACAACCAATATACATGAGAATATAGGATGATGCTACTAAGTTATTAATTGATTTCTTTAAATAAAACATGTTTATTCCTTTCATTGTTTTATTGAATTACATACACTTGAGATCATTACAACTGTCATGATTTTACTCTAAAAAATTTATATATGTTATTTTCCAAAAGAGACTTGCCTTCTTTTTATTGTTTTAAAAACCTTGTTGGGATTTGAAAGAAATTTCCTACGGGCTTTTGCTCATCCCCTACAACACATTACAGATTTTGACAGAGAGAAGGATGTCGAGTTAGATGAGCAGGTTGATCTCGAGGTTGGAAAAGGTCAGCATGAGGACCCTAAAGTGGAGGCTTAGAGATACTTTTTTTTTTCTTATTATTGTATTTGGAGAGATTTTTGTGAAACAATGTTTCAAATAGTTTTTGTTATTCCAGTGCTAGATATTTTTTTGTTTTGAATTGTAAGTTGGAGAAGTTTCAATATTTTGTTGGTTATAGTATTTATTCTTTGTTAGATAGATGAATGGTTTGTTATCTAATGGTTATTTTTAGTTGCTCTCATGGTTGGATGGTTGGTAGATAGTAATGCCTTTTAGGGTGGATTTTGGGACGTTACAATATCAATAGGCTTTGCTCGGTGTTCATAACCATGAACATATCATAAATGTAACCATCCATCAATTAAGGGAGGTCTAAACATTAACATGTAAATAAAACATCAGTATTTTCATAATGTAAATAGTATTACTTATGCATTCACCCTTAACCGAATAATGTAAATAGNAAATGGACTACTCGCGCCTCATTGCTATAGACGAGCAAAAGGAGAGAGATAATCCCATTACAACCGAAAATAAAACACAACATGTCCTTCCCGAGGAATAGCTGAAACACTACCACTCTTATTACCAGCTACGGCACAAAAATGGGAGAGGTTCAACCCTCCAAGTAGAAAGGATAAACAGAAATGTAGAAATAGAGAAAATTTTGGCTGAGAAGTGCTAGGGCAGGGCTCCACCTAGTTTTTGGCTAGAACACTCACTAAAGTCTCCCTTTCTCTCTTTCTTTCCTCCTTTCTCTCATCTCTTACACTAGATTGAGCTCTCTTGACATCCCTTGAAAAATGAGTTGAGGAGGGCTATTTATATGCACCAATAGAGGGCTATAAGGTGGCAGACACCCTGGCTGACCAATGGGAGAGGAGAGAGAGTTAAGGCAGTTTAAGGACCGTCCGGGCGCCATCACCATTGTCCGAACAGTGGCAATTCTCTAGTTTCCTTGCTTGGTAGCCTCCTTGCTTGCCTTGTTGACTTGGCAGTTGCACTTGTCTCCTCTTCTTCATTTAGCCTTTACATTTTGATCCTCCTGAATTTCTGTATTTCTGCATGAAACCCTGCAAAATGCACAAATTATGCATTAACCCTAATACTTTATAAATTAATCATTTTAACCTAATTTATGCATACAATGAACTTGAAAACCTAATTCATTTAAGCATTATTTAGGGTTAATCACACCCCCAACCAAAATTTACTAGTCCCTAGTATAAAAATAAATAAAATAAACTAAATAAAATCACTTTCGTAGATTCCACGATTACATTTGGCATATGCAACAACCTGTTAAACCCCTAGGTGATCCCTTGTAGACTAGTTTTGTCTCGTGAAGGTTTCCAGTGAAGATACCTACAAACTTCAACAGTTAGGATTTATATAATTGATATTTTTCACAGATAAAATTAAAGCAGTATTTCTCTTTATTGCCAAAATACTTCCTTTTCCCGATCACTGTAAGAGTAACACACATTAGTTGTAACATTATTCCATATATTTTCAGAAAAACTTGTGTGTGTGCAAGGATTCCTTTATGTCAAAAACTCTAAAGAGATATCACCACCCTTAACTCTATTATACAAGAATTAACCCCGATGTCAATCCTTTCATGAAAATTACTCAGCAAAGAATACACTAAGTTTTAGTGATTGTCACTCAAAAATTAAATGTGAGGAGAATATTGTTATCAAGACAAAGTAATAGCACATGTAATATCTCAAAAGAAAGTTATTTGAATAAAATCGAAATTTGACATAATCTCATGAAAGAATATTAACACTGCATTAAACAACATTATCAACACTCTCCCTTTCTAATGAATAGGCGAAAATGATACATATGCATGACCTCTGGAATCAAAAAGGACTTTATTAGAGTTATAACGTAGCTAAAGGGTATTGGGTTTAAGCAAACGACGTCAAAGGTATTCAAAAAGCTATCCTTTCTTGATTAGTGTAGCATATCTCTCTCCCATTTTTGTCCAAAACATGGTATTTCTCATTTCTCCATTTTCAATCCCTTTTTTGCTATCTCTTGGTTAATTTCTTTCTTTGCTTTTTTTTTCTTGCTTTTTATTTTTTCTTTCTTTCACAAGTTCTTTCTTTTCTTTTCTTCCCTGAACTGTAGTCACCATTTTTTTCTTTTCTCCCTTTTCTATATAATTATTTTTTTAGGAGAGGGTGCAAGAAAATTAGATACTAAGGGTTGGTCAATATATTTTTCTGTGGCTCAATTATCTAGTGGGTTTAATAAAAGAAATTTTCATTTAGGCTCAATCACAGCTTACTATGGATATAGTTTTGCCAAAAAAAATGGCTGAAACTCAAAATCAAATCACAAATGGCCGAAGTTCATTTTTCAGAATTCATGCACCTACATAATTTCTAGTCACAATTTACAGTAAAATACTAACTATGTTATTTAATGAGTTCTAACCAAAACAAAGTTAATTAGATTTACTTGAGTTAATGTGAAAAATCTCTCTAAAGAGGATTGGCTCAAAATTTGCATAAGGTTTACAACTCCACTATATATGTAAGCTTAATAAAGGATTGCAGTATTTCAAAAGGTTTTCAAAATAAGGAATTTTTATGTGCTTAAAATGCTAAGTTCTTATGAAAATATTAACATAGTGCACAATCAATGTATGAAAATTCCACGCAATTTGGTTAGGGTTATACCTGCAAAGCATTAGAATGATAACATTATTCTTATCGTGGATCATATGAAATAAATATCCTAACACAACAAAATTTTAGCAAAATCATAACCCAACCATATAATGAAAAAATAACTTAAATCAACTATCCAAAACATAAAACTGAAATAAAATGCATAAGTGAAAAGTTTGGTGAAAGTAGCAAGAGAATAGAGACTTTATAAACTCCGATCACTAAGTTGATGGGCCTCCACCATACTATCTTTGAAGTAGCCTCAGGATCTCATTCTAATTCTCCTCATAGCTAGTCATCCTTTGATCCAACTAGGTGATGCTAGTCTCTAACCCTAACAGAATTTGGCATTCAATCCTGTCATCAATTGGAATATAGGGCTGCTCTTCTTGTTGCTGAGGCTCCTCTGGTGGCTGAAAGTCTACACCAACCAAGAATGTGTCTGCTTGGTTCTGGTGGTGCTTCCTGCTGCTCCTCTGGCTGCCCTCAATGGCTCTTTTTTAATGAGGTTTTGTCCAATGGTGCCAAATGCTCCACCGTTGGCCATGTGGGATCTCCAACAACTCCTTTCTCCCTGCATAACTCAAATACTAACACAGCAAATGGGAGTGAGGGCTTCTTAACCTTAAAAGTCACCATCATTTAGTCCATTATCAAGGTTGGCAGATCAATGGTGTGTCCCATTCTAAAGGCATACAAAAAATAGGCTCTCTAAGTGTAAATTTGGTTTTTCTAGGATTGAGGCAACAAATTGTTCTTAATAATCAATTGCAGGATTCTGTATTTATCAGTCAAGTCCCCATACTTAATTTACTTATTCGGCCTAGCCCAAACTCAATCCCAATGACTTTCATATCATGCAATGCGTTGTAGGGATACAGTGGTTGTTGATACCTCGGGATTGGAATCAAAAAATTAGCAATGGTGGCAGGGGTAACTTGAAACACAACTCCCCTAACATAAACACAAAATTGCATTGGCCCAATTTATATGCAGGAGCTACAAATTTCACATATTTAAGCCAATCTCGTGCTGCTAAATTTTGTCTAACCCCTATTTTTTCAAAATCTTCATATATAACAGGTCTCTCAACAATAATAGGTTTAGAATAACAATAACTATCATACCAAACCTACTGATCAATATTTTCAAACATAGTTATGTCAAATACATTCTGACCCTGGGGTCATTCTTGCTGTTACGGAGCTGCTTTAGGTGGTGAAGAGGCTCCTCGTCATGCTCAGCTTGATGAAGCTCTTGTTCTTGCTCTTGGATCCATGAGTTCTTGAATCTCTTGATAAATAAACTGTTTCAAAGATTTTTAATC
Source organism: Ilex paraguariensis (assembly GCA_963454935.2). NCBI lineage: Eukaryota > Viridiplantae > Streptophyta > Magnoliopsida > Aquifoliales > Aquifoliaceae > Ilex > Ilex paraguariensis. Next base: position 334,332 of record CAUOFW020004203.1, read on the forward strand.
GGTGAAAACTTGTAAAAGGTTGTGGGTAACTATTTAATCAGAGTAGAATTCAAGAAAAACTAATGGGTGAAGTTAATCTAAAGAGAGAAGATGAATGGTTCTGTTGTTTTTTTTCTAATTCCAACTGTAAGGGAGATACTGGACTGGCTTCTACGAACATGAGCTTTTATACTAGCCAATACCGTCTGAACGCTATCTACACCATCCAAACGGTGTTGATCCTTTGGAATCTCTTTAGGCTTGCGGGTTGCTAATGCTTGATCTTCTCCTGGTTTCCAACTTCGATTTTTTAGCCTATAGTCACAGAAAATCAATTTTAATTCTAATATTCACACATTTAACTATCTAATAATCTCAAATTCCACATTACCACATAAAATCAAATTTTAGTTATATACATTCATACACATCCTAAAATTATACAAATTTGATCATAATTAGTTTTAATCAGAATCTTCTAAATCGAGAACATCAGTAAACCAATTAATTTCTTGTCGCATATATATTGAAAGCATGGGACTGGAATAAGATGACGTTTTTGGGTAATCCTTATTCTACCCACGCTTAATCCAGTCAAGACAATCTAATGCTCTTCTTAAAATTGGTTCAGTACACTGATTATATTCTCTCAAATGCATTAATCGATTGCACTTTGCACAACCACCGAGTCGATTTGCTCGTCGGCGTTTGCCAAATAAACTTTTTTCACACAAAGGTTTTGCTTGATTGTCAAAAATTATTAATTTTCTCACAACCTTTGCTTTTTCTATGATCAAAGAATATATATCTTTTGGAAAAGTATGTAAAATACCCAAACTAAACCAAAAAAGTTTTTCATCCATTTTTTTGAATTTTTTTTTTTGAAAAAAGACTCTATTCGGTTCTATAACGTCTGCCGGTCACAAAGACGAATATGGATTATTCCCTCTCCCCAACCTAAATTTAACATTATCATCAATGTATAACATTATGAAGTAAAATTATAGACAATTGCTAATAATATCTAGAGGCGAGACAAATCCTTATATAGTGTCAAACTCTAATCTGCAAAACAAATAACAAATAATTAGTACTACTATTCACATTCAAACACTTATAAAGACTTTTCAACGCACATATACTAGTTCCATTTAAGTGAATGGAAATCACATTTTGAGCAAATCCATCATGATATGGCTTAAGCCTTTAACCATTCACCTTAAAAATATTTCCAGTTAATAGATTCTCAACTTCAATTGCCCCATGTTGAAAAACTTGTTTAACAATTTAGGAGCATGTCCATCTTGATCTCAACTTCCCAGGAAATAGGCGGAGCCTTGAATTATATAACATGACTTTGTGAGGGGGCACAAAGGACTTCCACATAATATTGTTATAATGAAAAATTTTCATTCTAAACTTAGCAATCTTTGCATGTTCATATGCTTCATTTCTTAGTTCTTTCAATTCATTAATCTGAAGTTTGCGGGATGCATTTGCTTTGTCAATATCAAAGTTCATCATTTTGATTGCCCAGTATGCTCGATCCTCCAATTTCATAGGCAAGTAAAATAGTTTACCATAAACTAGCCGATAAGAAGACATTCCTACATTCGTTTTGTATGTAGTTTGGTAAGCCCAAAGCGCATCAGTTAGTCTCAAAGACCAATTCTTGTGGTCTGGATTTATTTTTTTTCAAAATATGTTTTATCTCCCCATTGGCCAATTTAGCTTGTCCACTTATCTGGGGATGATAAGGAGTAGATATTTTGTGAGAAATCAAATATTTTTTCATTAGATTTTCAAAACATTTATTACAAAAATGTGGTTCCCCCATCATTTACATTGGCTCGAGGAATTCCAAATCTAGACAAAATATTTTCTTTTAAAAACCTAATCACTGTACGGTGATCATTATTTTGACAAAGAATTGTCTCTACCCATTTGAAAACATAATCAACGACAACCAAAATATACAGATGTCCAAAGGATGGGGGAAATGGTCCTATGAAGTCGATGCCCCAACAATCAAAAATTTTAATGATCAAAATGGGGTTCAAAGACATCATGTTTCTTTTTGAAAATATTCCCCATTCTTTAACATCTATTGAAATTTAGACAAAAGACATGTATATCTTTAAAAAGAGTGGGCCCTCCACACTGCAAAATTTTAGCAATAGTTTTCTTTTTAAAAAATGCCCTCCACATGCTTCAGAATGACAAAATGAAATAATCTGGCCTATTTCATGAGTGGGTACACATCGCCTTATTATTTAATCCTTATAGTATTTAAACACATAAGGATCTTCCCAAAAGAAATTGCATACCTCTCTCAAAAATTTCTTTTTTGTCGGTTCAGGTATAATGAAAAAGAATAGTACCTGTGGCTAAATATTTGGCTATATCTGCATACCATGGTACTTTTGTTACTGCAAATAGCTGCTCATCTGGAAAATTTTCTTTGATTGGTATTAATTCTTCCTTTATAACATAATTTAGCCATGACAAGTGTAAAGCCCGGGTAAAAATTTGAACTTTTATGAAAAATGGGTAAAACGGTAATTTGTCACTACAGTACGTGTTATAAACCTGAACTTTTCTAGAGCTCGGATGATGAAACGGAACTCACTGTTGGATTCACCCTATGAAAATTAGCTATTCCGTTAATTTTCGTCAAATTTTTAGATAGTTAAATTTTTCACATTTTACGAGGCAATCAAGCTTCGGGTGACCCAACAAAAGAAATTTTTAATAAAAATTTAAAATTTTAAAAATTATTTAAATAAATTTGAAATAAAAATATTTTGAACTTAAACCGAGGCAAGATTAATCGTTTCGGGGCGAAAACGGACCTGGAAAAAAAGAGGACGTGTGGCGCGTTGGGCACCAGGTATTAGGGAGTATAAAAAGGGGAAGAAAGTCAGATTTCTTCCCCACAAGTCTACTGGTTCTCACGTTAGAAGAGAGAGAGGGAATAAAAGAGAAAAACAAGGGTTTCTCAAGCTTTCTCCTTACGATCTAGGGCTTTGCTTTGCTCGAATTAACACGAGCCAAGAATCAAAGTTGTTCTACTTGTCGAGGGCTACGCCTGCTTGCCAAAAAGAGCAAATTTCACCAAAGTTTTTGAGACGGGATTTTGGAGAAATAAATGTTTGAGCTTGGGGTTGTATTCTTGGAGCTTCCCAACTTTCTTTTACGCTTCAAGAGATAGGGTTTTCTCCCTAATTAGGTTTATTTTCAACCTAGAATGATTATATGGAATAGGTAGGTTGTTAGATAATTTTAACACTTACCTATTGTGATGAGATTGCTGAAATGGGTATTGGAAATGCATAGGTTGATAGAAGTTGTATCACTTGCCTATTGTTGTAAAAAAAATTGAGGAAATGGGTATGGAGAATGGGTAGAATAATTTCTATCATGAATTAGGTATGTGGAAATTACCTAATGTGATTCTTAAGTTGTGTGATTAATTGGGCAAATTATGTCATGACATGATTGGATGCCTTGAAGGTGTTTGAAATAAATGCAAATGTGAAATCAAGTATGTTTGCATAGATAATGTGATAACATGCTAGGGACTTGTTATGGGTTTGATGTTAATATATGCCTTATAGTATGTTAGCATTATGATAAGTGTGGAAAATAAGTAGAATAAATTTCATCTTGAATTGGGTAGGTGAGATTAACCTAATGTGATTCTTGAGGTATGTGAATTGCGGGCATGTTATGTGTTTATGTTAGACTTTGATGAATTTAGTGTGTTGATAGCATGATTCTATGGTAACACGTTTGGAAATTGTGTTGTAGGAATTGTTGAGATATATTCATACTTGTGATATATTGGCATTGATGGGTTATGGAAATTATATACCTAGATATAATTGCTCATGGAATGTGTTGAAATAGTTCATATGTCATTCATAGCATATTGGACATTATATTGTTATTGTAATGGTACATCACATTATATATGCACAGAGACATCGCATCATGAGGGTGTGTGTGCATGGTTGTCGTCAATGCCACACTTGGTGGATGACAGGTGGACTTGGGAAGGTTGGGTCGAAGGCCTGACTGAGTCGCACGGTTTGCACGATAAATTGGGTCAAGGTTAGCAAGAAGGGCTAGAAGATCCCTCGCGTGCATGGCTCGGTATTTGGGGCATGCACTCCCTTGGTTTGGTCCATAAAGTGTGTGAGTGTATGCGAAACCCTCAGTGGAAGTCCATAAATTCCGTGTGGGTTGGGTTACCCTTGGTGGAAGTCCATGAATACCCACCCCAAGAATGACCCTAGATTTATAAATGTCAATTGATGTCCCACATAAATGACAGATTCATACACATTGGCATAACATGTGTTATAGGAGCCGATGAAGGCTCGGGTTGAGTTTTATCAGTGAGTCTCATCTCATTTCATGGCATGACATGGTAAATTCCAACATTGAGTTGCATATTCTTGATTGGAATTGTTGTGGATGGTTGATTGTTGCATGGGAACATTTCATATGCATCTAGGTTGGGGACTAGCCTCTGTAGAAGATACCCTATTGAGTGTGGCTCACCCTTTGTGGGAAAATATTTCAGGTGTGAGGTTCACACCGGCGNATTGAGTTGCATATTCTTGATTGGAATTGTTGTGGATGGTTGATTGTTGCATGGGAACATTTCATATGCATCTAGGTTGGGGACTAGCCTCTGTAGAAGATACCCTATTGAGCGTGGCTCACCCTTTGTGGGAAAATATTTCAGGTGTGAGGTTCACACCGGCGGACGGCTCCCAATTCGAGCCTCAAGAGTGAAGAAGGCCAACTTGTGGCTTTTATGACTCATTTTGTATGTCTTCTGTGAAAAATCCTATTTTGACATGTAAATATAAAAAAATTGTAATCGAACTCATATGGACTGTTTTAATGTAAAAAAAAAAAAATTGCATGTGGTTATATGAATATGGATAAATGGACCCGGTGTGGTCAATGTTTTGCTTATAAATGGACCCGCTATGGTCAATATTTATTCATAAATGGATTCGCTGTGGTCAATATAGTATAATTGCACAGATTGTGTTCTGGGTAGAGCTCCTCATACAAAGGANAATAAAAGAAATTTTCATTTAGGCTCAATCACAGCTTACTATGGATATAGTTTTGCAAAAAAAATGGCTGAAACTCAAAATCAAATCACAAATGGCCGAAGATCATTTTTCAGAATTCATGCACCTACATAATTTCTAGTCACAATTTACAGTAAAATACTAACTATGTTATTTAATGAGTTCTAACCAAAACAAAGTTAATTAGATTTACTTGAGTTAATGTGAAAAATCTCTCTAAAGAGGATTGGCNAAAAAAATTGTAATCGAACTCATATGGACTGTTTTAATGTAAAAAAAAAAAAATTGGATGTGGTTATATGAATATGGATAAATGGACCCGGTGTGGTCAATGTTTACTTATAAATGGACCCGCTGTGGTCAATATTTATTCATAAATGGATTCGATGTGGTCAATATAGTATAATTGCACAGATTGTGTTCTGGGTAGAGCTCCTCATACAAAGAAGACTCCACCCGAATTTTGTTAAATTAAAGACCCCCAATTTTTAGGGCTTCACAGCTTTGTATCAGAGCTTAGGTATACGATTTACCTAGAGCTTGTGGGGCATGGGTTTAGACCATTGCATCCATGACGCATTTCATGTTGTGTGCTTTACTTGTTACATGTTGTGTGCTATATGCTATGTGGATTATATGCATGGTAAGATATATATGGAAATGGACACACTAGGGTTAGAAAACATAACCTTAGGGGTTGAAAAACAAATGAATGGGATACATGTCTACTAGTGGTTGGCATATGCTCTACTAGATAGACAAGAAGGTAAATCTCAAAGTTTGAACTTTGATACCTACTTTGGGATACTAAGTAAATGCTCTGTTTCTATTTGACATGTGTAGATGGAAAATAGAGGAAGAGGAAGAGGACGCGACCGAGGCGGTGGGTGGAACAACAACCAACCACCACCGACCTTTGATCCACAAGCCTTTATAGAGGCTATTGGCACTATGGCGGCTAGCATTGTACAGGCTAGTGCAAATGCAAGGCAAGGAGGCTCAAGTAACCTCCAAAGGTTCAAGGCACACAAACCTCCGGCATTTCTGGGAGGGGCAAATCCAATGGTGGCTGACCGTTGGTTCCAACAAGTCGACAAGATTTTAGAGGTTATGGAGATCAGCTTCGATGCCACGAAGATAAGGCTAGCTGCATTCCAGCTAGAGAGAGAAGCCCATCTATGATGGGATTGGGCAAAGGACTCGAAGAACTTAGAGGCAATGACATGGGGAGAGTTCCGGGAGCTCTTCATGGGCAAGTACTTCCCAGTGACCGTTTGACATGCGAAGGCCCGGGTTTTCTTAGACTTGAAGCAGGAGACTATGACGGTGATGGAGTATGTAGCTAAGTTCACTGAATTAGTCCACTTTGCAGACAATTATGTGGCCACCGACTTGGCCAAAGTGAGAAGGTTTAAGGATGGGTTGAAGTTTACCATCCGAGACAAAATTGTGGACCACCGCCTACAAGACTTCGACACGGTGGTTGAGACAACTATGGCTATTGAGAGAAAGGTTGATGACGCATGAAGCATCCGGGAGGTGGGTGCTAAGGACAAAAAGAATGAGGGTCAATCCTCTTCTTCTAGTTCGGGGAAAAGGCAGAGGACTTCTACTTCACAGGGACAACAAGAACAGAGCCGTAGCCATCAAGGCCAAGGCCAAGGTCAATCCTCCCAAGGCAGGAGAAACTTCAGGACAACATATCAGGAAGGTCAGAGAACTTGCTATCATTGCCACCAGCCATGTCATGTAAGGCGGGATTTTCCTCAGAGGCAGGGATCTCAGAGTTATGGGGCGTCTTAGTCCCAGTCATCAGTGGGGTAGCCACAGAAATACTTTTTTCCTCCCTACTCCACCATGGACTAGGAAAGTCAGTATCAGTTCCAGGGTGCCACTCATGTGACGCCCCAAAATCCGGGGGTCCTTTTTACACCTTTGATCACCCATCATCCCTCGGAAAGATCCGTGAATGCCACACAACCCGACATCACGTTTGCAGTATCCCTTGAACCGGAATAATAACTCACATGAGAATCTGTATTCCTTTAATCATTTAATCCTATCGAGATTCAGTATACCCCAATATATCTCATTTAAGGTCCATTTTTATAATTGGAACCAAAGAAAACCAAAGCCCAAAGCATGGCAAAACAATTAAAAAAAATTTGGTTTTTGGAAAGCGTACCGGTACGCTGTGCCCATTTTTCCCTGTTTCACCTATTTTTTTCATTTCAAATCCTTTCCAAACCAACTCATTTACATCTANAGTACGTGTTATAAACCTGAACTTTTCTAGAGCTCGGATGATGAAACGGAACTCACCGTTGGATTCACCCTATGAAAATTAGCTATTCCGTTAATTTTTGTCAAATTTTTAGATAGTTAAAATTTTCACATTTTACGAGGCGATCAAGCTTCGGGTGACCCAACAAAAGAAATTTTTAATAAAAATTTAAAATTTTAAAAATTATTTAAATAAATTTAAAATAAAAATATTTTGAACTTAAACCGAGGCAAGATTAATCATTTCGGGGCGAAAACGGACCTGGGAAAAAAGAGGACGTGTGGCGCGTTGTGNTTTTTGGAAAGCGTACCGGTACGCTGTGCCCATTTTTCCCTGTTTCACCTATTTTTTTCATTTCAAATCCTTTCCAAACCAACTCATTTACATCTAAAACATGCATAATGGAGTTTTTCACATAAAACCTCATTTATACAAGTTTATTACAATTAATTTACATGAATTTACATTCCAAAACATAGTTTTAACAAGAGTTTACAACAAAACCAAGGTTAAGGGCCACATGTCAACCCCACTTCACCTTTGAGGCTCCGGATGAGAGCCATCCACCAGCGTGTATCCCGCACCTGAAATATTTTCCCGTATAGGGTGAGCCAACGCCCAATAGAATATTTTCTACAGAGGTTACTCCCCACCTAAATGCATATGCAATGTTTACATTCAACAGCCACAAACATAAATCCATTTCATATAAGAACATGCTATTCAATATGAAATTTCTACCATGTCATGTCATGATATGAGATGAGATTCACTCATGCATTTTCACCCAAGCCTACTCCGGCTCCCACAACACAATGCAATGCATGTGTGTAAAATATTTGTCCTTGATGAAATACATCCAAAGACCATTTTGAAATAAAATCATATGTTCATAAAACCAATTCACTCTTGGATGTTTCCCATCAAATGAATATTTATATAACAAAACCATGTGTATTTGTTGGGTATCGAATTTTAGAATCACACCGCTGGCTCCGTACGCCATTACACTTTTCTGGAATTTCACTTCAGGGGAGTATATGAACCAAGTAGCTGGGCCTTTCACCCGAGGGAATGTCTAGCCCTTCTTGCTATACCCGACACAAGTTTTTCTTTCATACAACCATGCGACTCAATCATATTTTCAATCCAACTTTTTCCGAGCCCATCACCAATCACCAAGTGCGATGATTGATCCAACTATGCACACACACACCCATCCTCATGGCCATGGATGTATTTTCCCCGTGCAATATGGAATGTAATGCACCATTGCAATGCTGATGTCATGCCCAATACGCAAGGAATGCTAATGAGCAATTTAACCACACATTTCAACATATGTCATGGCAATTTATATCATAAGCATATAATTACCATTCTCTATCACAATGTCAACATACCAATAAACGTATACCAACATTTATATCCAATTAATTCACAAGTATGCTACCACATAATCCATGTCAATAGCACACTTAAATCACAAGACACGTTATAAACATATAGCATGCCCACATAAAACCCAATTTCATGGAATTTCACAAGCAGTTCCATATAACCCAATCAACCTAGAAATTGGTCTAGGCCATTTCTATACCCCTTTTTCTAATTTCCATGACTATAGGTAAGTCATAAGTCATCCCATACATATGCCCATTACATATGGACACCATAGGATAGAGATTAGTCCAAAGTAGGAGGAAACCCTACCTCTTGGAACGTGAATAGAAGGTAGAAACTTCAAGAACTCCAATACCACCCCCAAAAACTTGATTTTCTTAAAATTCCTTCTCTGGATCTTTAGTGAAATCCCTCGTTCTTGGGATGTACGCATAGCCCTCGTCATGTAGATGAAGTTTAACTCTTGGTCCAAGCGATTCCGACCAACGGAACTCCTTGGATTTAAGAAAGAAATGTAGAAATCTAGGTTTTCTCTCTTCTCTCCCTTCTCTTCTCTTCAACGTGTGAGATTAGTTGACTTAGGGGTGAAAATATCTAATTTTTCAGATATTTAACTCCTATTTATACTTTTAATTGTGCGGTCCACATTGCCCCGTACATTTATTATTTTTGGGTCTGTTTTTAATCCAAAATGACTTAATTAATTCTCAATTTTAGTTCAAATTAATTTTATTTGAAATTTTTTCTAATTATAGAGAAATTTTATAAATTCTATTTTTGGGGAACTTTGTGAGGTCATTAGTCACTCAATTGTCTCATAAAATGTGTAAAATTTGACTATCTCGAAATTCGATAAAATTTGACATGGCAGCTCAATTTCGTGATACAAATTCAATGGTGAGAACGTTGCACCATTTGAGCTGTAGAAAAATATTAATTTTAAACCCGCATTATAGTGGTAAATTACTATGTTGCCCTTTTTCTGAAAAAGTTTAAATTTTTTTCAGTTTTTACAACTCATGCCCCTACCACTTTTTGAGCTGGGACTCCACAATCAGGCCAGATGGGCCAAGGCATAGGCTAAGGTCAGAGACAGGGCATGCAGGCCGTGACTTCAGGGACCCTGGGGCGTGTCTACGCCATCACACCTCAGGCTGAGCTAGTGGATCAGTCGGTCATTCAGGATACATTTCTACTCTCTCGCTTATGGGCTAGAGTGTTATTTGACTCTGATGCATCACATTCATTCATTTCTGCATCATGTGTGAGGGATTTGGACTTAGAAATTGATACTTTGGAAGAGCCATTGTATGTGAATTCACCCCTAGGAGCTAGGGTGTGTGTTGATCAGATATGTCGGGGTTGTGAGTTAGAGATCTTGGGGGTTCTACTCACCGTGGCCCGTAGGGTCATGAACATGTCAAAGTTTGATATCATCCTTGGGATGGACTGGTTGGCGGCACATTGAGTTGTCATTGACTATAATCAGAATAAGGTAACTGCTTGCACACCAGGCGGTGTTTGTTTCAAGTTTCAAGGGGGAAAAACACGATGCCTTGTCCCAAGTCGTGTATGACTCTCGATGGCACGAGCAGTTGATGGGTTGGCTTGCGAGCATTACTCTGGAGGACAAGATAAGATAAGAGTTAGGCATATCTCGGGTTGTCTGTGAGTATGAGGACGTTTTTCCTGACAAACTACCAGAATTACCTCCCCATAGGGTTGTAGACTTTAGCATTGAGTTGCATCCAGGTACATCTCATATTTTTATGACTCCGCATAGGATGGTGTCAGCTAAGTTGCAAGAACTCAAGGTCCAATTACAGGAATTATTGAACAAGGGCTTTATTAGACCGAGCACTTCACCTTGGGGTGCTCTAGTATTGTTTTCCAAGAAGAAGAATGAGACCCTTTGTTTGTGTATAAACTATCGGTAGTTAAACCGGGTCACTATCAAGAATAGGTACCCCTTATCGAGGATTGACGATTTGTTTGACCAACTAAGATGAGCGCTGGTCCACTCTAAGATAGATCTCCGCACGGGCTACCATCAGTTGAGGATTAGGGACGCAGACATCCCTAAGACAACGTTCAGAATGCGGTACGGGCATTTCGAGTTTACAGTGATACCATTTGAATTGACAAAATGCCTTGGCAACATTCATGGATCTCATGCACAAGGTGTTTTAGCCCTATCTAGATCAATTCATCATGATTTTTATTGATGACAACTTGATCTACTCCAAGTTAGAGGAGGAGCATGAGGATCACTTAAGAGTCGTTCTCCATACCTTGAAGGACCATCGGTTATATGCCAAGTTCAACAAGTGTGAATTTTGGCTGACAAAGGTGAAATTTTTGGGAAATGTGGTTTCGGCTTCAGGTATATCGATGGACCTGGAGAAGGTTGTGATAGTCATGAGTTGGGAGAGGCTGAAGTCAATCTTTGAGATACACAGTTTGTAAAACCCGGGTAAATTTAAACTTTTTCGGAAAAATGGTAAAAAGGTAATTTGCCACTATTATGCGGGTTTAAAATGTATATTTATAAATAGCTCGGATGGAGCAATGGACTTCACCATTGAATTCATATCGTGAAATTGAGTTATCACATCAATTTTTGTCGAATTCTGAGATAGTCGAATTTTGTACTTTTTTCGTGATAATTAGGTAACGAATGAACTTTTAAAGGTCTCCAAAAATAGAAATTATAAAATTTTCTTATAATTGGATAAAAGTTCTAATAACATTTATTTGAACTAAAACCAAAATTTAATTAAGTCATTTCGGGTTACAAATGGACCCGGAAGTGGTAAACGTGCAGGACAATGTGGACCGCACAATTAAAAGTATAAATAGGGGCTAAAATATCTGAAAATCAGATATTCTCCCCCACTTTTTCAATACACCACACGTTGGAAGAGAAGGGAAGAGAGAAAGAAAGAGAAAAATCAAATTCAAAGTTGGTCTACGCGACGAGGGCTACACGTACGTAGCAAGAAAAAAGAATTTCACCAAAGTTTCAAGGAAGTCATTTTGGGGAAATCAAAGGTTTGGGGTTTGGGCATTGTTCTTGAGTTTCTCCCTTTCTTTTACGCTCCAAGAGGTAGGGATTTTCCTACTTTGATTCATTTCCTACCTATAGTGTTATATGAAATGTATGGGTTAAAGGGAATATGTATGTCACTCATTTATGCATATGAANATTGATGACAACTTGATCTACTCCAAGTTAGAGGAGGAGCATGAGGATCACTTAAGAGTCGTTCTCCATACCTTGAAGGACCATCGGTTATATGCCAAGTTCAACAAGTGTGAATTTTGGCTGACAAAGGTGAAATTTTTGGGAAATGTGGTTTCGGCTTCAGGTATATCGATGGACCTGGAGAAGGTTGTGATAGTCATGAGTTGGGAGAGGCTGAAGTCAATCTTTGAGATACACAGTTTGTAAAACCCGGGTAAATTTAAACTTTTTCGGAAAAATGGTAAAAAGGTAATTTGCCACTATTATGCGAGTTTAAAATGTATATTTATAAATAGCTCGGATGGAGCAATGGACTTCACCATTGAATTCATATCGTGAAATTGAGTTATCACGTCAATTTTTGTCGAATTCTGAGATAGTCGAATTTTGTACTTTTTTCGTGATAATTAGGTAACGAATGAACTTTTAAAGGTCTCCAAAAATAGAAATTATAAAATTTTCTTATAATTGGATAAAAGTTCTAATAACATTTATTTGAACTAAAACCAAAATTTAATTAAGTCATTTCGGGTTACAAATGGACCCGGAAGTGATAAACGAGCAGGACAATGTGGACCGCACAATTAAAAGTATAAATAGGGGCTAAAATATCTGAAAATCAGATATTCTCCCCACTTTTTCAATACACCACACGTTGGAAGAGAAGGGAAGAGAGAAAGAGAGAGAAAAATCAAATTTCTACCTTTCTCCTTGCGATCTACGGAGTTTCGTCGTTCGGAATCCTTTGGACCAAGAATTAAAGTTGGTCTACGCGACGAGGGCTACGCGTACGTAGCAAGAAAAAAGAATTTCACCAAAGTTTCAAGGAAGTCATTTTGGGGAAATCAAAGGTTTGGGGTTTGGGCGTTGTTCTTGAGTTTCTCCCTTTCTTTTACGCTCCAAGAGGTAGGGATTTTCCTACTTTGGTTCATTTCCTACCTATAGTGTTATATGAAATGTATGGGTTAAAGGGAATATGTATGTCACTCATTTATGCATATGAAATGGGTGAAATGGGTATGAAAAAGGAGTATGTAAATGGGTTAGAATAGATTTTCCTAACCTAAAATTGTGATGTGAAAATTACTTGATTGGTAATTTTATAGAAAAGTGATTGTATGGGCATGCTATATGTTTAACATTATGCCTTGTGATTGAGTGTGGTTGGCATGAGCTTGCGTAATGCCATGCTTGAGATATGTGTTGGGTATATAAATGTTGATATATGCTAGTTGATGTATTGATATGATAATGGATTTTGGTGATTTTATACATGTTGAGATGTGTGGTTTAAATTTGGCTCATTGGCATTCATCACATTGAGCATAACATTAATTGAGCAATGGTGCATTACATTCCATTTGCATGGAAAAATGCATCCATGGCCAAGAGTATGGATGTGTGAGTGCATAGTTGGATCAATCACCATACTTGGTGTTTGATTGGTGGGCTCAGGAAAATGGAGTTGAATATCATACTGAGTCGCACGGTTGCATACATGAAAAACTTGTGTCGGGTATAGCAAGAAGGGATAGATCCCCCCTCGGGTGCAAGGCCCGACTATTGTTTTATACACTTCCGATGGTGCAAGTCCAAAAAAGTGTATCGGTGTGTGGAGGCGGTAGTGCAACACCAAAAGTCCACTACCCAAATAAAGACACATGGTTTTGGTTGGATAAATGATTCATTTGATGGGAAACATCCAGAAATGAATTGATTTTTATGAACATATGAGTTTTGTTTCAAAGATGATCATTAGATGTATTTCATCAATGACATGGGTTTTACACTTGCATTGCATAGTGTGGAGAGAGCCGGTGAGGGCTCGGGTTGATGTGCGTGAGTGAATCTTATTTCATTCATGGCATGGCATGATAGATTTTGACATGAAACAGGTATATTTTTGCTTGGAATGAATGTATAATTGTGAATGTTGTGTATGAACATTGCATATGCACTTAGGTTGGGGAGTAGACTCTGTAGGAAATTTTCTACTGGGCGTTGGCTCACCCTATATAGGAACACATTTCAAGTGTGGGACATATTTCAGTGGATGACACACATTCAGGGCCACGAGAGTGAAGAAAAGCCGGTTTGTGGCTTTTGAAAACAAGTTTTATGTAAAAAAAAAAAAAAACTTAGGTTTAATTCCATTTTCACATGTAACCGTGTAAATGGCTTGTAATAGAACTTGTAGATATCAACTTTTATGTGAATAACATCATTAGATATGTTTGAGATGATGTTGGAATGGTTAAAATTGGATTTGAAATGTAAAACAGGTGAAACAGGAAAAAAAGGGCACAACGTACCGGTACGCGTACTGCTATACTTTGGCAAATTTTGAAATTTTTTTAAAATCTTTCTCCCAGGCCTTGGGCTATGCATCCTTTAGTTCATATGATGTAAATGGACTATAATGGAGAATGGAATGTGATACATTGGACCATGGTTAGATACAATGATAAAGATGCACGGGTTTCACGTGTGAGTTTAAAATCCTAATAAATAGAAAACTATTGATGTGGTGTCGGATTATGTGACAATCATGGACATTTTCGTGGGTTGATGGATGGTCAATGGGACCCCCGATTTTAGGGGCGTCACATAGTTTCTTGGGATTGGCAGGATATTACCAGAGATTCATTGAGGACTTCTCCCGACTAGCTGCACCTATGACCGAGTTAACCCGAAAGGGGGTCAAATTCCAGTGGGATGAATTGTGTGAGAAGGCATTCTAGGAGTTGAAGAGAAGGCTTACTTCAGCTCCTATTTTGATAGTCCCGGAGTGGGGACAGATGTACAAAATGTACTGTGATGCCTCCAGGGACAAACTTGGTTGTGTCTTGATGCATTCCGAGAGAGTGGTAGCTTATGGTTCTTGAAAATTGAAGAGCTACGAGCAGAACTACTCCACGCACGACATGGAATTGGCGGTCATTGTCTTTGCCTTGAAGGCTTGGCACCACTAATTATATGGTGAGCAGTTTGAGGTATTTTTAGACCACAAAAGTCTAAAATAAATCTTTACACAGGGGTCTGGCTCAGGGCACTCTGGGGAGTTTTGTGGCCACACCTTCCCTACTGATTAGAGTGATCAAGTCCCAGGGGCAAGATGCAGAGATATTGTCCATCAGGGAGCAGGTATGGTCGGGTACAGGTGACAAGGGTTGGGCCATTCATGTGGATGGTAGTCTTCGTTATAGGGAAAAGATTGTAGTTCCCCAGTCTTTGGATTTGAGAGAAGAGATCCTCAAGGAGTTCTATTGCTCCTGTTTTACGATTCATCCAGGTGGCATGAAGATGGATCATAATCTCCGCCGCCAGTATTATTGGAGTGGAATGAAAAGGCATGTTGGAGACTTTATCAGTAGATGTCTCACATGTTAGTAGGTTAAGACTGAGTACTAGAGACCAGTAGGGTTGCTCCAGCCTTTGGAGGTGGCTGAGTGGACATGGGAGCACGTCAAGATAGATTTTGTGACCCACTTGCCACAGACATTGCGAGGACATGACGCGGTGTGGGTGATAGTGGATCGGCTTACCAAGTTGGCACGCTTTTTGGCTGTGCGGATGAACTTCATACTAGAGAAATTTTGTAGGTTGTATATATGGGAGATTGTCCGCTTGTATGGGGTGCCCGTATCTATAGTATCGGATCAAGNACATGTTGAGATGTGTGGTTTAAATTTGGCTCATTGGCATTCATCACATTGAGCATAACATTAATTGAGCAATGGTGCATTACATTCCATTTGCATGGAAAAATGCATCCATGGCCAAGAGTATGGATGTTTGAGTGCATAGTTGGATCAATCACCATACTTGGTGTTTGACTGGTGGGCTCAGAANTGTGTATGAAGACATCACATTCAAGGGGCTTAGACATGAGTGTGGGTGTATGTGTGTGCATGGTTGGATCAATCACCGCACTTGGTGTTTTGATGGGTGGGCTCGGGAAAGTGGGGTTGAATATCATACTGAGTCGCACGGTTGCATACATGAAAAACTTGTGTCGGGTATAGCAAGAAGGGATAGATCCCCCCTCGGGTGCAAGGCCCGACTATTGTTTTATACACTTCCGATGGTGCAAGTCCAAAAAAGTGTATCGGTGTGTGGAGGCGGTAGTGCAACACCAAAAGTCCACTACCCAAATAAAGACACATGGTTTTGGTTGGATAAATGATTCATTTGATGGGAAACATCCAGAAATGAATTGATTTTTATGAACATATGAGTTTTGTTTCAAAGATGATCATTAGATGTATTTCATCAATGACATGGGTTTTACACTTGCATTGCATAGTGTGGAGAGAGCCGGTGAGGGCTCGGGTTGATGTGCGTGAGTGAATCTTATTTCATTCATGGCATGGCATGATAGATTTTGACATGAAACAGGTATATTTTTGCTTGGAATGAATGTATAATTGTGAATGTTGTATATGAACATTGCATATGCACTTAGGTTGGGGAGTAGACTCTGTAGGAAATTTTCTACTGGGCGTTGGCTCACCCTATATAGGAACACATTTCAAGTGTGGGACATATTTCAGTGGATGACACACATTCAGGGCCACGAGAGTGAAGAAAAGCCGGTTTGTGGCTTTTGAAAACAAGTTTTATGTAAAAAAAAAAAAACTTAGGTTTAATTCCATTTTCACATGTAACCGTGTAAATGGCTTGTAATAGAACTTGTAGATATCAACTTTTATGTGAATAACATCATTAGATATGTTTGAGATGATGTTGGAATGGTTAAAATTGGATTTGAAATGTAAAACAGGTGAAACAGGAAAAAATGGGCACAACGTACCGGTACGCGTACTGCTATACTTTGGCAAATTTTGAAATTTTTTTAAAATCTTTCTCTCAGGCCTTGGGCTATGCATCCTTTAGTTCTTATGATGTAAATGGACTATAATGGAGAATGGAATGTGATACATTGGACCATGGTTAGATACAATGATAAAGATGCACGGGTTTCACGTGTGAGTTTAAAATCCTAATAAATAGAAAACTATTGATGTGGTGTCGGATTATGTGACAATCATGGACATTTTCGTGGGTTGATGGGTGGTCAATGGGACCCCCGATTTTAGGGGCGTCACATAGTTTCTTGGGATTGGCAGGATATTACCAGAGATTCATTGAGGACTTCTCCCGACTAGCTGCACCTATGACCGAGTTAACCCGAAAGGGGGTCAAATTCCAGTGGGATGAATTGTGTGAGAAGGCATTCTAGGAGTTGAAGAGAAGGCTTACTTCAGCTCCTATTTTGATAGTCCCGGAGTGGGGACAGATGTACAAAATGTACTGTGATGCCTCCAGGGACAAACTTGGTTGTGTCTTGATGCATTCCGAGAGAGTGGTAGCTTATGGTTCTTGAAAATTGAAGAGCTAGGAGCAGAACTACTCCACGCACGACATGGAATTGGCGGTCATTGTCTTTGCCTTGAAGGCTTGGCACCACTACTTATATGGTGAGCAGTTTGAGGTATTTTTAGACCACAAAAGTCTAAAATAAATCTTTACACAGGGGTCTGGCTCAGGGCACTCTGGGGAGTTTTGTGGCCACACCTTCCCTACTGATTAGAGTGATCAAGTCCCAGGGGCAAGATGCAGAGATATTGTCCATCAGGGAGCAGGTATGGTCGGGTACAGGTGACAAGGGTTGGGCCATTCATGTGGATGGTAGTCTTCGTTATAGGGAAAAGATTGTAGTTCCCCAGTCTTTGGATTTGAGAGAAGAGATCCTCAAGGAGTTCTATTGCTCCTGTTTTACGATTCATCCAGGTGGCATGAAGATGGATCATAATCTCCGCCGCCAGTATTATTGGAGTGGAATGAAAAGGCATGTTGGAGACTTTATCAGTAGATGTCTCACATGTTAGTAGGTTAAGACTGAGTACTAGAGACCAGTAGGGTTGCTCCAGCCTTTGGAGGTGGCTGAGTGGACATGGGAGCACGTCAAGATAGATTTTGTGACCCACTTGCCACAGACATTGCGAGGACATGACGCGGTGTGGGTGATAGTGGATCGGCTTACCAAGTTGGCACGCTTTTTGGCTGTGCAGATGAACTTCATACTAGAGAAATTTTGTAGGTTGTATATATGGGAGATTGCCCGTATCTATAGTATCGAATCAGGATCCCAGGTTCACAGCTCATTTTTGGGAGAGTTTCTAGTGAGCAATGGGGACACAGTTGATGATGAGCATAACTTTTCATCCCTAAATAGACTGTCAGTCAGAGAAGACCATCAAGATTTTAGAGGACATGCTACGGGCATGCATCCTAGACATCAAGAGTAGCTAGGAAGATCACTTATCCTTAGTGGAGTTCGCCTACAACAATAGTTATTAGGAGAGCATCCAAATTTCACCCTACGAGGCACTATATGGGAGGCCGTGTCGTTCTCTAGTTTGTTGGACGGAGGTGGGAGAAAGGCCCTCTACAAGTCCAGAGTTGATTAGGGACACCTCGGAGAAGGTGGACTTGATATGAAAGCATCTTCTCCCAGCTCAGAGCCGGCAGAAGAGCTATGCTGACAGACGGTAATGACCTCTAAAGTTTGAGGTTGGTGATCATGTCTTCTTGAAGGTGATGCCTAAGAAGGGAATGGTCATATTCAAAAAAAAGGGAAAGCTGTTGTCTAGGTTTATCGGTTGGCATTCACGCGGTGTTCCATGTCTATATGCTCTGGAAGTATACTCCAGATTTGACACGTGTGGTGGATTGGGATGAGTTGATTGTAGATACGGATGAGACCTTTGAGGAGGGACCTGTGCGCATCATGGATAGCCGAGAGTAGGTTTTGCGAGNGGGAAACATCCAGAAATGAATTGATTTTTATGAACATATGAGTTTTGTTTCAAAGATGATCATTAGATGTATTTCATCAATGACATGGGTTTTACACTTGCATTGCATAGTGTGGAGAGAGCCGGTGAGGGCTCGGGTTGATGTGCGTGAGTGAATCTTATTTCATTCATGGCATGGCATGATAGATTTTGACATGAAACAGGTATATTTTTGCTTGGAATGAATGTATAATTGTGAATGTTGTGTATGAACATTGCATATGCACTTAGGTTGGGGAGTAGACTCTGTAGGAAATTTTCTACTGGGCGTTGGCTCACCCTATATAGGAACACATTTCAAGTGTGGGACATATTTCAGTGGATGACACACATTCAGGGCCACGAGAGTGAAGAAAAGCCGGTTTGTGGCTTTTGAAAACAAGTTTTATGTAAAAAAAAAAAAACTTAGGTTTAATTCCATTTTCACATGTAACCGTGTAAATGGCTTGTAATAGAACTTGTAGATATCAACTTTTATGTGAATAACATCATTAGATATGTTTGAGATGATGTTGGAATGGTTAAAATTGGATTTGAAATGTAAAACAGGTGAAACAGGAAAAAATGGGCACAACGTACCGGTACGCGTACTGCTATACTTTGGCAAATTTTGAAATTTTTTTAAAATCTTTCTCTCAGGCCTTGGGCTATGCATCCTTTAGTTCTTNACATCATTAGATATGTTTGAGATGATGTTGGAATGGTTAAAATTGGATTTGAAATGTAAAACAGGTGAAACAGGAAAAAAAGGGCACAACGTACCGGTACGCGTACTGCTATACTTTGGCAAATTTTGAAATTTTTTTAAAATCTTTCTCCCAGGCCTTGGGCTATGCATCCTTTAGTTCATATGATGTAAATGGACTATAATGGAGAATGGAATGTGATACATTGGACCATGGTTAGATACAATGATAAAGATGCACGGGTTTCACGTGTGAGTTTAAAATCCTAATAAATAGAAAACTATTGATGTGGTGTCGGATTATGTGACAATCATGGACATTTTCGTGGGTTGATGGGTGGTCAATGGGACCCCCGATTTTAGGGGCGTCACATAGTTTCTTGGGATTGGCAGGATATTACCAGAGATTCATTGAGGACTTCTCCCGACTAGCTGCACCTATGACCGAGTTAACCCGAAAGGGGGTCAAATTCCAGTGGGATGAATTGTGTGAGAAGGCATTCTAGGAGTTGAAGAGAAGGCTTACTTCAGCTCCTATTTTGATAGTCCAGGAGTGGGGACAGATGTACAAAATGTACTGTGATGCCTCCAGGGACAAACTTGGTTGTGTCTTGATGCATTCCGAGAGAGTGGTAGCTTATGGTTCTTGAAAATTGAAGAGCTAGGAGCAGAACTACTCCACNTTGTGTCTTGATGCATTCCGAGAGAGTGGTAGCTTATGGTTCTTGAAAATTGAAGAGCTACGAGCAGAACTACTCCACGCACGACATGGAATTGGCGGTCATTGTCTTTGCCTTGAAGGCTTGGCACCACTACTTATATGGTGAGCAGTTTGAGGTATTTTTAGACCACAAAAGTCTAAAATATATCTTTACACAGGGGTCTGGCTCAGGGCACTCTGGGGAGTTTGGTGGCCACACCTTCCCTACTGATTAGAGTGATCAATTCCCAGGGGCAAGATGCAGAGATATTGTCCATCAGGGAGCAGGTATGGTCGGGTACAGGTGACAAGGGTTGGGCCATTCATGTGGATGGTAGTCTTCGTTATAGGGAAAAGATTGTAGTTCCCCAGTCTTTGGATTTGAGAGAAGAGATCCTCAAGGAGTTCTATTGCTCCTGTTTTACGATTCATCCAGGTGGCATGAAGATGGATCATAATCTCCGCCGCCAGTATTATTGGAGTGGAATGAAAAGGCATGTTGGAGACTTTATCAGTAGATGTCTCACATGTTAGTAGGTTAAGACTGAGTACTAGAGACCAGTAGGGTTGCTCCAGCCTTTGGAGGTGGCTGAGTGGACATGGGAGCACGTCAAGATAGATTTTGTGACCCACTTGCCACAGACATTGCGAGGACATGACGCGGTGTGGGTGATAGTGGATCGGCTTACCAAGTTGGCACGCTTTTTGGCTGTGCAGATGAACTTCATACTAGAGAAATTTTGTAGGTTGTATATATGGGAGATTGCCCGTATCTATAGTATCGAATCAGGATCCCAGGTTCACAGCTCATTTTTGGGAGAGTTTCTAGTGAGCAATGGGGACACAGTTGATGATGAGCATAACTTTTCATCCCTAAACAGACTGTCAGTCAGAGAAGACCATCAAGATTTTAGAGGACATGCTACGGGCATGCATCCTAGACATCAAGAGTAGCTAGGAAGATCACTTATCCTTAGTGGAGTTCGCCTACAACAATAGTTATTAGGAGAGCATCCAAATTTCACCCTACGAGGCACTATATGGGAGGCCGTGTCGTTCTCTAGTTTGTTGGATAGAGGTGGGAGAAAGGCCCTCTACAAGTCCAGAGTTGATTAGGGACAACTCGGAGAAGGTGGACTTGATATGAAAGCATCTTCTCCCAGCTCAGAGCCGGCAGAAGAGCTATGTTGACAGACGGTAATGACCTCTAAAGTTTGAGGTTGGTGATCATGTCTTCTTGAAGGTGATGCCTAAGAAGGGAATGATCATATTCAAAAAAAAGGGAAAGCTGTTGTCTAGGTTTATCGGTTGGCATTCACGCGGTGTTCCATGTCTATATGCTCTGGAAGTATACTCCAGATTTGACACGTGTGGTGGATTGGGATGAGTTGATTGTAGATACGGATGAGACCTTTGAGGAGGGACCTGTGCGCATCATGGATAGCCGAGAGTAGGTTTTGCGAGGCAAGACCATGAGGCTAGTAAAGGTGTTGTGACAGCACCGAGATATGGAGGAGGCAACATGAGAGCGTGAGGACACTATACGTACCAGCTATCCATTCTTGTTCAAGGATAGAGATACACCGTTATAGTTATTTAAAATTACATGACTACTGCATATACATGTGGTTGAATGTGCACGCATTTGTGAATTTTGAGGACGAAATTCTTTTGTAGGGGGGAAATGTAAAGCCATGTAAAAATTTGAATTTTTATGAAAAAAGGGGTAAAACGGTAATTTATCACTACAGTACGTGTTATAAACCTAAATTTTTCTAGAGCTTAGATAACAAAACAGATCTCACGGTCAGATTCGTCTTGCGAAATTTAGCTACCCCGTCAATTTTCGTCAAATTCTGATATAGTTGAATTTTTTGTGTTTTACGAGGCCATCGGGCCTCGGGTGACCCAAAAAACGAAATTTCTAATAAAAATTCAAATTTTAAAAAATAATTTAAAGCAAGTTGAAATAAAAATATTTTTAACTTGAACCGGGGTAAAATTTAATCGTTTTGGAGTGAAAACAGACCCTAGAAAAAAGTGGACGTGTGCCGCGTTGTGCACCAAGTATTAGGGAGTATAAAAAGGGGAAGACAATCAGATTTCTTCCCCACAAGTCTGCTGGTTCTCATGTTAGAAAAGAGAGAAGGAATAAAAGAGAAAAACAAGGGTTTCTCAAGCTTTATCCTTACGAACTAGAGCCGAGCTTTGCTCGTATCAACACGAGCTAAGAATCAAAGTTGTTCTACTCGTCGAGGGCTACACCTGCGTACCAAAAAGAGAAATTTCATCGAAGTTTTCGAGACGGGATTTTGGAGAAATAAAGGTTCGAGCTCGGGGGTGTATTCTTAGAGCCTCCAAACTTTCTTTTACGCTTCAAGAGGTAGGGTTTTCTCCCTAATTAGGTTTATTTTCAACCTAGAATGATTATATGGAATGGGTAGGTTGTTAGATAATTTTAACACTTGCCTATTGTGATGAGATTACTGAAATGGGTATTGGAAATGGGTAGGTTGATAGAAGTTGTATCACTTGCCTATTGTAAAAACAATTGAGGAAATGGGTATTGAGAATGGGTAGAATAATTTCTATCATGAATTAGGTATGTAAAAATTACCTAATGTGATTCTAAAGTTGTGTGATTAATTTGGCAAATTATGTGATGACATGATTGGATGCCTTGAAGGTGTTTAAAATAAATGCAAATGTGAAATCAAGTATGTTTGCATAGATAATGTGATAACATGCTAGGGACTTGTTATGGGTGTGATGTTAATATATGCCTTATGGTATGTTACCATTATGATAAGTGTGGAAAATAAGTAGAATAAATTTCATCTTGAATTGGGTAGGTGAGATTAACTTAATGTGATTCTTGAGGTATGTGAATTGCGGGCATGTTATGTGTTTATGTTAGGCCTTGATGAATTTAGTGTGTTGATTGCATGATTATGTGATAACATGCTTAGAAATTGTGTTGTAGGAATTGTTGATATATATACAATTTTTTGGACTTGCACCGTTGGAAGTGTATAAACCAGTAGTCGGACCTTGCACCCGAGGGGAGATCTATCCCTTTTTGCTATACCCGACACAAGTTTTCCATGTATGCAACCGTGCGACTCAGTAGAATATTCAACCCCACTTTTCCGAGCCCACCATTAAACACTAAGTATGGTGATTGATCCAACCATGCACTCACACATCCATACTCATGGCCATGGATGCATTTTCCCCGTGCAAATGCAATGTAATGCACCACTGCTTAATCACTGTCATGCTCTTATGTAAAGAATACCACATGATTCATTTAACCATATATCTCACGTATGTCATGGCAATTTCTATCGATGCATATAATTACCATAAATTGTCACAATGTTAATACATCAATTTACACATGTTAACATTTCCTTCCAACCCATTTCATAAGCATGTTAACAACACACTTTATGTACAAACACTTTAAACCACATAGCATGCTCAAGTATCAAGTTTTAAGGGATTACACCATAAACCACATAGCATGCTCAAGTATCAAGTTTCAAGGGATTACACAAATACTTCCCCAATACCGAACTTTGCTAGGAATTGGTCTAGGCCAATTACATACCCATTTTCTCTTTTCCTTAACCATAGTAAAGTGACTTAGGCTATTCCAAACCCTTAACCATTTCACAAAACATCCTAGGGTAGAAGTGAACCAAAGTAGGAGAACTCCTACCTCTTAGAGCGTGAGATGAATGGTAGGCACCTCTAGAACACCAACCAAGCCCCAAATCCTTGATTTTTCCAAAGTCTCCTCTTGGATCTTTGGTGAAATCCCTCGTTCTTGGTACGTACGCGTAGCCCTCATCGCGTAGACCAACTTTAATTCTTAGTCCGATGGATTCCGACCAACGAAACTCCGAAAATCGAAGGAAGAAGCTTAAAAAAATGATTTTTCTCCTCTCTCCCTTCAATGTTTGAACATAGCTGGCCAAATGGGTAAGAATATCTAAATTTTCAGATATTTTGCCCCTATTTATACTTTTAATTGCGTGGTCCACATTGCTCCGCACATTTATCACTTTCGAGTTCATTTTTCACCCGAAACGATTTAATTAAATTTTGATTTTAGTTCAAATAAATTTATTTGAAATTTTATTCAATTAAAAAGAAATTTTATAATTTCTATTTTTGGAGACCTTTGAAAGTTCATTTGTCACCCAATTATCTCAAAAAATGTGCAAAACCTGACTATATCGGAATTCGATAAAAATTGACATGGCAGCTCAATTCTGCGATATGAATTCAACGGTGAAGTACGTTGTTNCTTGCCACAGACATTGCGAGGACATGACGCGGTGTGGGTGATAGTGGATCGGCTTACCAAGTTGGCACGCTTTTTGGCTGTGCAGATGAACTTCATACTAGAGAAATTTTGTAGGTTGTATATATGGGAGATTGCCCGTATCTATAGTATCGAATCAGGNAGCTCTATAGAAATATGCATTTTAAACCCGCATATTAGTGGCAAATTACTATTTTATCATTTTCAGAAAAAAATTCAAATTTTTCCAGATTTTACATAATCCAAATTGCTCATAGACAGAATATGGAAGCAAAATAACACTAGCTCCAAGATCAAGCAGGGCTTGCTCAATCCGGAAGTTTTCGATTATGCATGAAACTGTAGGACTCCCCAGATCTTTGTACTTGAGAGGGGCATTATGTTGAAAGATAGCACTCACTTGGTTAGTTAAAAATATTATTTTCAGTACATTGATCATTCTTTTCACTGTGAAAAGGTCTTTTAGAAACTTAGCATAGGATGAGACTTGCTTGATTGCATCCAATAGGGGGATGTTAATCTATACTTGCTTAAACAACACAAAGATTTCATCATAATTGTTCAATGGTTGAGGCTTCTTGACTCTTTGAGGACAAGGTAAAGGAATAGGACTTGATTTTTATTTTTCATTTGGCAACTTTGTTTCCTTGTTAACNAATTTCACCCTACGAGGCACTATATGGGAGGCCGTGTCGTTCTCTAGTTTGTTGGATAGAGGTGGGAGAAAGGCCCTCTACAAGTCCAGAGTTGATTAGGGACAACTCGGAGAAGGTGGACTTGATATGAAAGCATCTTCTCCCAGCTCAGAGCCGGCAGAAGAGCTATGTTGACAGACGGTAATGACCTCTAAAGTTTGAGGTTGGTGATCATGTCTTCTTGAAGGTGATGCCTAAGAAGGGAATGATCATATTCAAAAAAAAGGGAAAGTTGTCGTCTAGGTTTATCGGTTGGCATTCACGCGGTGTTCCATGTCTATATGCTCTGGAAGTATACTCCAGATTTGACACGTGTGGTGGATTGNGTCTAGGTTTATCGGTTGGCATTCACGCGGTGTTCCATGTCTATATGCTCTGGAAGTATACTCCAGATTTGACACGTGTGGTGGATTGGGATGAGTTGATTGTAGATACGGATGAGACCTTTGAGGAGGGACCTGTGCGCATCATGGATAGCCGAGAGTAGGTTTTGCGAGGCAAGACCATGAGGCTAGTAAAGGTGTTGTGACAACACCGAGATATGGAGGAGGCAACATGAGAGCGTGAGGACACTATACGTACCAGCTATCCATTCTTGTTCAAGGATAGAGATACACCGTTATAGTTATTTAAAATTACATGACTACTGCATATACATGTGGTTGAATGTGCACGCATTTGTGAATTTTGAGGACGAAATTCTTTTGTAGGGGGGAAATGTAAAGCCATGTAAAATTTTGAATTTTTATGAAAAAGGGGTAAAACGGTAATTTATCACTACAGTACGTGTTATAAACCTAAATTTTTCTAGAGCTTAGATAACAAAACGGATCTCACGGTCAGATTCGTCTTGCGAAATTTAGCTACCCCGTCAATTTTCGTCAAATTCTGATATAGTTGAATTTTTTGTGTTTTACGAGGCCATCGGGCCTCGGGTGACCCAAAAAACGAAATTTCTAATAAAAATTCAAATTTTAAAAAATAATTTAAAGCAAGTTGAAATAAAAATATTTTTAACTTGAACCGGGG
Source organism: Ilex paraguariensis (assembly GCA_963454935.2). Taxonomy (NCBI): domain Eukaryota; kingdom Viridiplantae; phylum Streptophyta; class Magnoliopsida; order Aquifoliales; family Aquifoliaceae; genus Ilex; species Ilex paraguariensis. The sequence goes on from CAUOFW020004203.1 coordinate 360,659, forward strand.
TAAAATTTAATCGTTTTGGAGTGAAAACAGACCCTAGAAAAAAGTGGACGTGTGCCGCGTTGTGCACCAAGTATTAGGGAGTATAAAAAGGGGAAGACAATCAGATTTCTTCCCCACAAGTCTGCTGGTTCTCATGTTAGAAAAGAGAGAAGGAATAAAAGAGAAAAACAAGGGTTTCTCAAGCTTTATCCTTACGAACTAGAGCCGAGCTTTGCTCGTATCAACACGAGCTAAGAATCAAAGTTGTTCTACTCGTCGAGGGCTACACCTGCGTACCAAAAAGAGAAATTTCATCGAAGTTTTCGAGACGGGATTTTGGAGAAATAAAGGTTCGAGCTCGGGGGTGTATTCTTAGAGCCTCCAAACTTTCTTTTACGCTTCAAGAGGTAGGGTTTTCTCCCTAATTAGGTTTATTTTCAACCTAGAATGATTATATGGAATGGGTAGGTTGTTAGATAATTTTAACACTTGCCTATTGTGATGAGATTACTGAAATGGGTATTGGAAATGGGTAGGTTGATAGAAGTTGTATCACTTGCCTATTGTAAAAACAATTGAGGAAATGGGTATTGAGAATGGGTAGAATAATTTCTATCATGAATTAGGTATGTAAAAATTACCTAATGTGATTCTAAAGTTGCGTGATTAATTTGGCAAATTATGTGATGACATGATTGGATGCCTTGAAGGTGTTTAAAATAAATGCAAATGTGAAATCAAGTATGTTTGCATAGATAATGTGATAACATGCTAGGGACTTGTTATGGGTGTGATGTTAATATATGCCTTATGGTATGTTACCATTATGATAAGTGTGGAAAATAAGTAGAATAAATTTCATCTTGAATTGGGTAGGTGAGATTAACTTAATGTGATTCTTGAGGTATGTGAATTGCGGGCATGTTATGTGTTTATGTTAGGCCTTGATGAATTTAGTGTGTTGATTGCATGATTATGTGATAACATGCTTAGAAATTGTGTTGTAGGAATTGTTGATATATATACAATTTTTTGGACTTGCACCGTTGGAAGTGTATAAACCAGTAGTCGGACCTTGCACCCGAGGGGAGATCTATCCCTTTTTGCTATACCCGACACAAGTTTTCCATGTATGCAACCGTGCGACTCAGTAGAATATTCAACCCCACTTTTCCGAGCCTACCATCAAACACCAAGTATGGTGATTGATCCAACCATGCACACACACATCCATACTCATGGCCATGGATGCATTTTCCCCGTGCAAATGCAATGTAATGCACCACTGCTTAATCACTGTCATGCTCTTATGTAAAGAATACCACATGATTCATTTAACCATATATCTCACGTATGTCATGGCAATTTCTATCGATGCATATAATTACCATAAATTGTCACAATGTTAATACATCAATTTACACATGTTAACATTTCCTTCCAACCCATTTCATAAGCATGTTAACAACACACTTTATGTACAAACACTTTAAACCACATAGCATGCTCAAGTATCAAGTTTTAAGGGATTACACCATAAACCACATAGCATGCTCAAGTATCAAGTTTCAAGGGATTACACAAATACTTCCCCAATACCGAACTTTGCTAGGAATTGGTCTAGGCCAATTACATACCCATTTTCTCTTTTCCTTAACCATAGTAAAGTGACTTAGGCTATTCCAAACCCTTAACCATTTCACAAAACATCCTAGGGTAGAAGTGAACCAAAGTAGGAGAACTCCTACCTCTTAGAGCGTGAGATGAATGGTAGGCACCTCTAGAACACCAACCAAGCCCCAAATCCTTGATTTTTCCAAAGTCTCCTCTTGGATCTTTGGTGAAATCCCTCGTTCTTGGTACGTACGCGTAGCCCTCATCGCGTAGACCAACTTTAATTCTTNTTTAACTCTTGGTCCGACGGATTCCGACCAACGAAACTCCGAAAATCGAGGAAGAAGCTTAAAAAAATGATTTTTCTCCTCTCTCCCTTCAATGTTTGAACATAGCCGGCCAAATGGGTAAGAATATCTAAATTTTCAGATATTTTGCCCCTATTTATACTTTTAATTGCGTGGTCCACATTGCTCAGCACATTTATCACTTTCGGGTTCATTTTTCACAAAAAACGATTTAATTAAATTTTGATTTTAGTTCAAATAAATTTATTTGAAATTTTATTCAATTATAAAGAAATTTTATAATTTCTATTTTTGGAGACCTTTGAAAGTTCATTTGTCACCCAATTATCTCAAAAAATGTGCAAAATCCGACTATATCGGAATTCGATAAAAATTGACATGGCAGCTCAATTCTGCGATATGAATTCAACGGTGAAGTACGTTGCTCCATCCGAGCTCTATAGAAATATGCATTTTAAACCCGCATATTAGTGGCAAATTACTATTTTGTCATTTTCAGAAAAAAATTCAAATTTTTCCAGGTTTTAAATTTTTCCAGGTTTTACATAATCCAAATTGCTCATAGACAGAATATGGAAGCAAAATAACACTAGCTCCAAGATCAAGCAGGGCTTGCTCAATCCGGAAGTTTTCGATTATGCATGAAACTGTAGGACTCCCCAGATCTTTGTACTTGAGAGGGGCATTATGTTGAAAGATAGCACTCACTTGGTTAGTTAAAAATATTATTTTCAGTACATTGATCATTCTTTTCACTGTGAAAAGGTCTTTTAGAAACTTAGCATAGGATGAGACTTGCTTGATTGCATCCAATAGGGGGATGTTAATCTATACTTGCTTAAACAACACAAAGATTTCATCATAATTGTTCAATGGTTGAGGCTTCTTGACTCTTTGAGGACAGGGTAAAGGAATAGGACTTGATTTTTATTTTTCATTTGGCAACTTTGTTTCCTTGTTAATCACAGGTTCAAGCTCAATTGGTTTTATTTACAGGGATTGAATCAGTTATGGGCTTTAGAGTTTTGTCCTTAATGGTTTTTTCAATCACCTTACCACTTCTTAGTTTGGTGATTGCTTGGACTTGGCTATGGGAGTGTTCAGGAGACATGACATTAGTCTGGTTTTGACCTTGTGGGGGTTTAGGTTGAGATGAAAATTTCCCTTTCTCTATTGTGCTCAAAGACTAGGTTAATTTGGCTAAATGACTTGATATCCTCAATATTCTATGAAGTTTGAGCTTTGAAATCATTAAATCCATGAGTGGTCTAAGTATTAAAACTCATTTGACTCTGAACGAACTGATTCATGGTGTCCTCTAAACTCTTTTTATGTGGGGGTTGATAAGGCTAATATGGCTACTGATTTTGGGGTTGTGAAGAAAGTGGATCTGGTGGCTAACTCATAGACTGTGTGTTTTTCTAATTGAAATTCAGGTGATTCTACCACCCTGAGTTATAGGTTTCAGAATAGGGGGGAATAAGGCTAGTTAAAATTTGAAANGGGTAAAGGAATAGGACTTGATTTTTATTTTTCATTTGGCAACTTTGTTTCCTTGTTAATCACAGGTTCAAGCTCAATTGGTTTTATTTACAGGGATTGAATCAGTTATGGGCTTTAGAGTTTTGTCCTTAATGGTTTTTTCAATCACCTTACCACTTCTTAGTTTGGTGATTGCTTGGACTTGGCTATGGGAGTGTTCAGGAGACATGACATTAGTCTGGTTTTGACCTTGTGGGGGTTTAGGTTGAGATGAAAATTTCCCTTTCTCTATTGTGCTCAAAGACTAGGTTAATTTGGCTAAATGACTTGATATCCTCAATATTCTATGAAGTTTGAGCTTTGAAATCATTAAATCCATGAGTGGTCTAAGTATTAAAACTCATTTGACTCTGAACGAACTGATTCATGGTGTCCTCTAAACTCTTTTTATGTGGGGGTTGATAAGGCTAATATGGCTACTGATTTTGGGGTTGTGAAGAAAGTGGATCTGGTGGCTAACTCATAGACTGTGTGTTTTTCTAATTGAAATTCAGGTGATTCTGCCACCCTGAGTTATAGGTTTCAGAATAGGGGGGAATAAGGCTAGTTAAAATTTGAAATGGCATTGGTTTGTTCTATCAAGACCTCTTTGAATGCTGAAATGGTGGAACATTCTCCCTTAGGATGTCTTGACAATGCATAAATTCCACATGATTGCTCAATGGGAGACACAACAGAAACTTCCTTGATTTTTTTTCATTTCTAGGGCTTCAAGCTTTCGGGACAAGGTAGCCATTATGAACTACCTCTTATTCCTTTTGATTATTATTAGTCATGCTTAACTCAAAAGAGTCAGAAGATGCTTGTGACGATGAAGGTGATGAAGATGAAGGATTAGATTGATTTACAGACCCTATTGATGACTTAATAGAAATAAGCAATGAAAATTCATCAAATAGTTTATACATATATGATACAACTAGACAACTTCCCTATTTGTTTTGAAATCACCGTAACTCCCCAACAATGATTCCAAAAAGCTTGTTTTGACCTGATTTATGTCATACATCCAAGTATAAGTGGTAAATTACAATATGTTTTGGTTAAGTCCGAGGTCAAACCCACAGGGAGCTAACTGTCCATATTCAAAACAGAAACGGTAAAATTTGTGTGTCGTGTGCAACGAAACAACATGTGGTGTGAGCTTAGAATTGTCAAATAAACACTTAACTAAAACTTTGAAAAAATAATTCCTTAAGGTTTTCAAAACCTTAAGTCCTTGGTTTGATTTGGTCCTAAATAATTCCTTGATGAGTGTTGGTAATGGCTAGAATACTAATTTCTGGTGTGATCAGTGGATGGAAGTTGGTCCTCTAATTAACAGAGTTGAAGACATGCCTTTGGTATTTCCTAAGGTAAGTGAAATGAGAATTGGGGATGAATGGAATTTGGAGGGGTTTGCTGATTGGTTATCACCCTAGTTGCAAGATCAGATAATGCAGTTTGAGGTGGTCTTTTCAGATAAAGCAGATATAAGAATTTGGAAACATACTAATTCAGGCTTGTTTACTGTTAAGTCTGCTTGGGAAATGGTAAGGAGGAAAGGTGTGCAAAGTGCCATAGCAAATGCTATATGGAACCAGGAAAATTTTCCTAGTGCGCAATTATGTACTTGGAAGATTTTTAGGAATGCTATGACCACTGATATTAGAGTGCAGAGTGTGGGAGTGCTTCTGGTAAGTAGATGCAGTCTGTGTTGTGAAAATAAGGAAAGTGCAGGTCATTTATTTGTTGAATGCTCTTTTGCTCAAGCTGTATGGAAAAGGGTTTCTGAGGTTATGGGGTTTGTGATTATTCAAGGTGAATCCCCTTTATGTAGATTTATGAGATTGTTGAGGTGTTTTAAAGCCCATTCTATGAGTCATGCCTTGATCAGAGATGTGTCTATGTTGATTTTCTAGGCTTTATGGAAGGAGAGATGTAAGACAAGATTTGAGGGCCTGGAATTGAATTCTTATGTTGTGTTTATGCAGGTGGTTAGTGCATTAAGATGGCAGGCTCATATGATTAAACCTAAGAAAGGGGAAGATGGTAAAGGGAAGGATTTGTTGTATTCTCTTAAGATAAATGTTGATTTTTCTGTGGTGACCAGAGTTAAATGGATTAAATGGAATCCACCTTCTGAAGGCAAGTTGAAGCTTAATGTGGATGGTGCTTCCAAAGGTAGTAGTGGCTTGTCTGGGGGAGGTCTGCTAGTGAGAGACTTTAAGGGGCACATGGTGTTAGCAGCTGCTGCTTATTATGGAATTGGTACAAATATGGAAGCTGAGTGTTTGGCTTTATTGGATGGATTAAAACTCATTAGACAACATGGACTACAGGGAAATCAGATCTTGATTGAGTCTGATTCTCAAGCTCTTGTATAGATGGTGTTGAGGAAAAATGGAGTGCCTTGGAAGATTAGAGGGGTTGTGGAGAAGATCTGGAAAGAGTTGGACAGGTTGTTGTTCCATGTAAGGCATGTGTACAGAGAAGCTAACATGGTGGCTGATTTTCTGGCTTCCTTTGTAGTTCAAGCTGGAATTTTCACTGATTTTTCAGTTGGTGGCTTTTTGTCTTTGACTGGAAGGTTGCTTTTATTGCAGGACCTATCTGATTTGCTTACTGCAAGATTGAAAAGGATTTTGATTAATGATCCAAGAGCTATAGGGTGATTTGGAGGGGTGGAGGTGTGATTCTGAGCGATGGTTTTTATTCTTGAAGGATTAAAGCCAAATTTTGTTGGCCTTTTTCTTTTGTTCCAGGGTGTAGGTTTGCTGGTATTCTGTACTCTTGTTTGAGCTGTATGGAGTGCTAGCCTGATATTAAAAGGTGTGTCCTCTTAGTTGGTTTTGAAGATGATGCAGGAAATGATGCATTTGGAGGTTGCTATTCTGATGGGTTTTTCAGAGTGGGAGCTAATAGGGTGCTGAGGAATTTGACTGCATTTCAGTATACACTGGCCTGCATTGTAAGCTGGCGTGTGAGCTAAGCTGAGCAAAGCTGTGGGATTAAAGGCAGTGAAGTCAGTTTGTAGCTGGGGTTTGTTGCTTTGAGCTGAGGTCTTTAACTGCTATTTGATGTGTGTTGTTGTCTGCTGCTGGAGATGGAAAACTGTTAAACAGTGCAGGAGCTGAAAATAGTTGATGTACAAGATTCTTTTCTGATTTTTTTTACAGTTACTGTTTTTTGGTTATTAAATTGTTACTGTTTGTTCAAACAATTCCAATTTTTTCTTTTTTTTTTTGCTTTTTTGAATTTCATGCAATAAAATTTCTCTTTCTTAAAAAAAAAAACTTTGAAAAAATAATAATAATAATGTACTCTTCAATGCGAGGATCCAACATGCTTTATATTGTTTATTTATGAAAAAACCACCTTACAACAATTAATTTCCATTTCATTGAAAAGTTAACCGGTAGGTTTGATGTATAATTGAACCATATCACAACAACTAATTAGGTTAGCCAGAAGGTCTATGTACCATGTATCAATCAAATAATCTTGCTATTTAATCAGCAAGTTGATGATTCAATGATGATAGAGTTCTGATTTATGCATTGAATCAAAGGCATTATATATTGTGAGATTTAACCCATCTATAACCAATCTCCCAACATTACATAAAGCCCAACTACGTGCATCACTGTATCATGCATGAAATACGTAATAATAATAGATAGAATGGTATATATCAGTAGGTTTTACTCAGTGTTCATAATCATGAGCATGTCATAAATGTAACCATTCATCAATTAAGGGAGGTCTAAACATTAACGTGTAAATAAAACATCGGTATTTCCCTAATGTAAATAGTATTACACATGTATTCACCCTTTACCAAAGAGTATAAATGGACTACTCATGGCTTATTGCCATAGACGAGCAAAAACAGTGAGATAATCCCATTAAAACAGAAAATAAAATATAACACGTCCTTCACCGAGGAATAGCTTAAATAATACCACTTTTATTATCGGCTACGGCACAAAAGTGGGAGGTTCAACCCTCCAAATAAAAGGGATAAACATAAATGTAAAAGTAGAGAAAATTCTGGCTGAGAAGTGATTAGGGCAGGGCTCCACTTGTTTTCTAGCTGGAACACTCACTAAAGTCTCCATTTCTTTCTTTCTTTCCTCCTTTCTCTCCTCTCTTGCACTAGACTGAGCTCTCTTGCCATCCCCTGATAAATGAGTTGGGAAGGCTATTTATAGACACCAGTAGAGGGCTATAAGGCGGCAGACACCCTGGCTAACCAATGGGGTGCTTGTGTTGCTTGAATGGACCAATGGTAGACGAGAGAGAGTTGAGGCAATTTAAGGACCATTCGGACACCATCACCACCGTTGGGACGGTGGCAATTCTCTGGTTTCCTTGCTTGGCAGCCTCCTTGTTTGACTTGTTAACTTGGTAATTGCACTTGCCTCCTCTTCTTCATTTAGCCTTTACACTTTGATCCTCTCTAATTTTTGTATTTTCGCTTAAAACCATGCAAAATGCACAAATTATGCATTAACCCTAATACTTTATAAATTAATCATTTTAACCTAATTTACACACACAATGAACTTTAAAAACTAATTAATTTGCGCATTATTTAGGATTAATCATACTACTAGTGATTTTACCCAACCTCATAAATTGGTGTTGAAGAACTTATTGGATAACAAACTCATTGGTGTGTGTATACCGAGGATTATTGGCATGCCCATAATCGCTCGAGGCCTAGACGACCGAACAACACAGAGGTCCAAGTGAAGCTACACCAGATGTTAGAGAGAGAGTTTCGTCAGAGAGGCATAGTAAGAAAAAGAGTATCTAGTCATGGTATTGATTGAAGTATAAGTCTCGAGTATTTGTATGTTGATTTGGAGATTAGTGGATTAGGCTTTGATGAATACAACAAGGTTCCCCGCAATTTTTCCTAAGGGTTTTCCACGTCAACAAATTACTTGTGTCTCTTATTGATTATTGTACACACTTGCATTTGTTAGCATATACGTGTACTATGTGTTTAATGTTTTGATTATTTGATATCATATGATCTGTAGTTGTGCAATTGGGTTTGGGATTTTGGATCGATGTGAGATTGATTTTGATTGAATTAATTGCACATTAATTAAAATCAATCATCATGTATGTTAAGGGTTGTGGTGATTAAAGAGGTTTATCATCATTAATTGCTTTATATTGTGGGAACATGTAATTGTAATAGAAATAGATTTTAATTTGTAATCAATTTAGGATAAAATTTAAAAACCTATTCACCCCCCCCCCCATATGTATAATGTCTTAGTCTCCACGTGTATAATCATGAGGGAAGATCCATATTGGGTTCCCCCTCTAGGAACAACAAGTTTGATAATACCGTCAACAAACAGATAGTCACATATCTAGTTAGCCTTTGAAGTGTCGAAGTCATATTTTCAGTTATTGCCTTCATTGGCTCTTTTATTGGTGTTGACAAAGCCTACACCTGATTCTCTAAGGGCCTGGCCAAGGCCTCTCACACATGTGGTTGTCTATCCATTATCTCTACCAAGTATACTTCCAGTTCCTAATCTAACTCGACCATGAGGATCGCTCTGTTGGAATCTTGGTAATATGTACCATTTGACGCTCTTTAATCTAACCCCTCTCATAGTATCTGCTCATATCATGTAGCCCACATTGCAAATTCGAATACGTCGTTAAAATTTCATTCCTTCAAACTTCTTCTGAAGTTCGAAGCTTAGAGCATTTTACGCAATGCCCATGTACTCCATCCTGAGCAACTGTTCCTAGCGTTTTTGAAATACGTGATGTACTGCCAAATCGGCCATTGTCACCTTAGGCTAAGTGCAGTAAAACTAAGCATGGAACTTGTCTTCCAGTTTACTACCAACCTAACATGAAATTAGGCACATTTGAAGGTTGTCCCTATTAGGGAATTGGAAAACAACCTTAACTTCAAAAAATCTTTGGCCCTTACTTCACCACATTGTATAGTAAAATGACCGATGTGCTCATGATCAACTAATTGTCTTCTCCTGGGAAGATTGCAAACAATGGGATCTTGTATCCCCAAGGATACTTATAATCCCTATTCACCCAATTGAGGTATGGTTTTCAGTATGTCAGTCTGGTCACACGTCTCATGGCGAAGTCGGCATATTCCTAAATAATTTCGTCCCGTTGATCCCCGTTGATGACCACCTAGGGTGCCACAAGTAGAACAATCAACAGTTGCCTTCTTTGACCCCTAAACTTGAGATTTGGGGTCATATCCTCCTAGAAAAGAGGATTTTTGTTTCTCCAATAGCCATGTATAGCCTATTGCCCCCTCTAGGGCAACATATATAGAGGAAGCACTTGTTATGGCTGCCTTGTGCCCCTGGACGGTTCAAACTGTTGAATAACCACTTTTTTGTCCGCTTGGTGCGATTGGATTCTTCTCTAATCATCTCACCCAGGCCATTGATGAACTCGAAAACCCGTTGAGAGACTTCATGTGACAATGCTTTAATCGAAGCCTCCATCTCTATGTTGGATTCTCTATTTTCTTGCCACCTGAGCTGAGACAAATCTTCCTACATGTTAGGGACGCTAGACCAGCCTTCTTCAACAGCCTTGTGCACTGGAGGCACTTCTTATGAGCCAATTTTGGCTTTTCCACTGGTATTCACCATGTTACTACTTGGAGTCCCACTAGGCGTACCAAAAATGTTTGGAGTATTTTCGAATTGCCAGAGTGCTAAAGTCCTAATGACTTAAGATCCAAATACGTATGACTTTACATATTCGAATTGATGTGAGATTCTAAAATTGTGGTTGTTTAGGCAATTGCAACGAGGCATAAGGTTACCTGTAAGTTCTTTTCTATGTCTTAAGGATCATTGACTTAATAATTTTTCAACTTTAGTGTAATAGATTGGAATGTAAAGTAGCAGAGAAATTAAACTTGGAAGATGAAAAGATTATTGTACTTAACATTAAAAGAAAACAGTAAAGATCACTGGAATGATTGAGTTACAAATTAAAATAAAGTTGTTGGGAAGCAAACAAAATTAAGTAGGAGAGAGGTTGGCTTTGTCTAGAGTTAGTGGTTGATCGAAGATCCTTTCTCTGTAGCATTGCCTTCTTTATTTACAAGAGATGTCTTCAACCGTCGAAGCCATCTTTTTCGGCTATGACTGTAATCATGACCTATTTTCTTGAGATGTGTAGACCTGCACCAAACCTTCTTTAACTAATGGCTCATGATGTCACGTTCTCTAGTTTCTGGATTCTTAAAGTCTCACTTTCATAACCACCTAGTTAAGTGTGGACTCTCATAGACTCTTTCATGACCTTCAGATTCTTCCACATGTCACCCTTAGATTTTGCTATTTTTTTTTAGTGAAAACACATGATCAGACTATAATTTATGGTCTATAAGTGAACATCTGTCATTGTTCCCCCTAGTGATTCAGACTATGGTCGTGCGTCCTAGACTGGTTATGTAACTAGAGGTATCCATGGGTCGGGTTACCCCGCCCAAAAAAATAGGCTTGAAATTCGATAGATTCAATAGTTGGGCCGTCCGAGCCCAGTATCCTTAAAAAGAGGGCTTGGATTTGACCTATTACCCTGCCCCATAGCCTGCCCAAAAAAAAACCATTAAAACCCTGCCCAAGAGCCCACCCACATAGCCCGCCCACCCTTCCTTTGAAAAAAAGTTATACTTTTAGACCATTAAATTTAAATTTTTGAAATAAGTCTTTCAATGTTGGAATTTGAAGTTTTAAAAATTTATGTACTATAAATAATGTATTATTTTCTTTCCTATGTATTAAGTATACAAGTTTTGAAGAGTAGAGTAATGCAAATGATAGATAAATGAGTAGGTGTCAACCTAGTCAGGATGTATTCATTCTATTGCATGCAGTTCATCCCCTAATCAAAAATAAAATTATTCATTATTTTATTTTTATCTATTTTGACTCTACTTTTGATTCAAAAATATAATTTACACAAATATTAAGTTACAAAAATATTCATTATTTTTAAATGAAGTTGTATATAAAAAAATCTACGAGCAATAGGCTCACAGGTTGGCTGCAGGTAGCCTACCCCTACCCAAAGCCCAATCCGACCCACGTCGATAACTCACTTGGGTAAGGGTTTGGACTCATACTACCTAGGCCCAACTCGGTCCATGGACACCCCTATGTGTAAACCCCCATACTCTTATCTTTATATAAAAAGTAATCATTTCTTTGTGAAATGCTAATATTGTAAAACCCGGATAAATATATGAAATTGTTTGTAATAGAACTTGTACCAAATATGTTTGATGTCCAAATGTATGTTATATAAATTTGGGTTGATTTTGGAAGGGTTTGGAATGAATTGAAAATGAAAAACAAAGGAAACAGACAAAACTAAACAGACCATACCGGTACGCCTAGAAGTTACCGTACCAACACAACATACCGGTACGCTACTGTCCAAAGATTTTACCGTACCGGTATTGCGTACCGGTACGCTCTATAAGTTTCAGAAATTTTAAGTTGCGATCTATGGTTCATTTTTCACCCTATAAATACATAATGACGCCTCCATTAACCCCATTTCAACCTTTTTAACCCTAGGAAACCTTAGAGAGGAAGAAAAAAGGGAAAACACAAGAGATCCAAGTGTTGATTCAAGTGGGAAAGATCAAATCTTCTACCTTTCTACCCAAATTACAAAACAAGGTAAGGATTTTCTTCCGTTCTTGTACATTGAGGCTAGGGCATGTATATGCATGTATGTTTTTACTCTCGATCCTAAGTATATGTTATGAAATCCCTATCTTTTGACGCTTTTGCACTTATTTTCATGTTTTAAACAAAGTTGTGGTTATATAGCCATGAAATTTCTCCTCTGGACTTGAAATCTCTAATTTTTGAGAAAAATGGATTTTTCTTCTTTATGTTCCTTTGTGCTTGGTTTTCAAACTCTAGTGCTTTGTTTTGAACAACAAAATAGTATTTGTGATAATCTCTTGCATATTTTCTTAAATTATTCTCTTGTAATACAAATTGTGAAATTTGGAGATTTTGGATTTCCTTGTGATTTGAGAAAATGTTTGTTATTGCATCTCTTGTATGGTTGTTGTGATGGACTTGAACTGCATTCAAGCATTGTCATAGAGTGTTAGAGGTTAGTCTATCCCAGTAGGGGTGAGATAGTTTCCTAACACTTGTAGTGGTTTGTTGTTTGTAAGAGCAACCACTATTGTTCACATAAGTTCAAGGCTGAGGGAAGGATTCGTCAATGCCGTGAGAGACGGTACACGCCCTTCCTAAAATGTTTGAGATTGTGTGATTGTGATGGGTGAATGAGGTAAAAGTTGTTGTGTAGATTCATGGGAAGCAACCAACATACCTGAGATATGAATATAAGTTGTGGGTTTATGGTTTATTGTACTAGAAACGGTTTTCTACAATAGCTTGTGGAAGTATGGGATTATACAAGAACTTGTGAAAAATAGTTTATGGTTGTAAATGATTTGTTAATTGTAATTTGGCGTTATTACTTCACTTAATTTATTACTACTGTATAAACTTGAGATCTATTGAANCTACAAGAACTTGTGAAAAATGGTTTATGGTTGTAAATGATTTGTTAATTGTAATTTGGCGTTATTACTTCACTTAATTTATTACTACTGTATAAACTTGAGATCTATTGAAATGTTCATGTTTTCTTTCAAAAATTAATATATGATATGTTTGAAATGAGACCAACTTGTTTTACATATTTNATACAAGAACTTGTGAAAAATAGTTTATGGTTGTAAATGATTTGTTAATTGTAATTTGGCGTTATTACTTCACTTAATTTATTACTACTGTATAAACTTGAGATCTATTGAAATGTTCATGTTTTCTTTCAAAAATTAATATATGATATGTTTGAAATGAGACCAACTTGTTTTACATATTTTCTAAACCTTATTCGAGTTTTGGAGAATGTTGCTACAGAACTTAGTGCTCACCCCCTACAAACAATATTTATTCTCAGATTTCGGTATGGAGGAAGAACTCGGAGGTGATGAACAAGTAGCTTGGGAAGCACCATTGGATGGAAGCACGGATCCCGTGGGGGATGTCTAGAATTGATCTCTCTATGTTTTAGATTAGGGGATATATTTTGGTACACTAATAGATATATTTTGTTCATTTCGCTACAAGATTAAGCTTGATTCTTTTGAGATGTAATTATCATAGTTTATATATATTATTTTGGGATGTAGATGTCATAGTTCAGCATATTCTTTTGGGATAACGTTGTAGATATTATGAATGATGAATGAAATTATCTTAATTATGGATGTTATTAGTTGCTCTCGTGTTGTGAATGATTTTTAGATTGTAATGAAGTCCAAGGTGGGTTTTGGGGCGTTACACTATGTGTAACGTTCTCGATATACATTGTCTAATATTGTTTATTTTGAACTAGATAATTACAATAAAGACTTGAAGCTCACACTTATGTATAATTTTGTTGAAANGATAGATTCAATAGTTGGGCCGTCCGAGCCCAGTATCCTTAAAAAGAGGGCTTGGATTTGACCTATTACCCTGCCCCATAGCCTGCCCAAAAAAAAACCATTAAAACCCTGCCCAAGAGCCCACCCACATAGCNGTTTGAAATGAGACCAACTTGTTTTACATATTTTCTAAACCTTATTCGAGTTTTGGAGAATGTTGCTACAGAACTTAGTGCTCACCCCCTACAAACAATATTTATTCTCAGATTTCGGTATGGAGGAAGAACTCGGAGGTGATGAACAAGTAGCTTGGGAAGCACCATTGGATGGAAGCACGGATCCCGTGGGGGATGTCTAGAATTGATCTCTCTATGTTTTAGATTAGGGGATATATTTTGGTACACTAATAGATATATTTTGTTCATTTCGCTACAAGATTAAGCTTGATTCTTTTGAGATGTAATTATCATAGTTTATATATATTATTTTGGGATGTAGATGTCATAGTTCAGCATATTCTTTTGGGATAACGTTGTAGATATTATGAATGNAATAGATTCAATAGTTGGCCCGTCCGAGCCCAGTATCCTTAAAAAGAGGGCTTGGATTTGACCTATTACCCTGCCCCATAGCCTGCCCAAGAGCCCACCCACATAGCCCGCCCACCCTTCCTTTGAAAAAAAGTTATACTTTTAGACCATTAAATTTAAATTTTTGAAATAAGTCTTTCAATGTTGGAATTTGAAGTTTTAAAAATTTATGTACTATAAATAATGTATTATTTTCTTTCCTATGTATTAAGTATACAAGTTTTGAAGAGTAGAGTAATGCAAATGATAGATAAATGAGTAGGTGTCAACCTAGTCAGGATGTATTCATTCTATTGCATGCAGTTCATCCCCTAATCAAAAATAAAATTATTCATTATTTTATTTTTATCTATTTTGANGGTTGATGATTCAATGATGATAGAGTTCTGATTTATGCATTGAATCAAAGGCATTATATATTGTGAGATTTAACCCATCTATAACCAATCTCCCAACATTACATAAAGCCCAACTACGTGCATCACTGTATCATGCATGAAATACGTAATAATAATAGATAGAATGGTATATATCAGTAGGTTTTACTCANTCTTTGACTGGAAGGTTGCTTTTATTGCAGGACCTATCTGATTTGCTTACTGCAAGATTGAAAAGGATTTTGATTAATGATCCAAGAGCTATAGGGTGATTTGGAGGGGTGGAGGTGTGATTCTGAGCGATGGTTTTTATTCTTGAAGGATTAAAGCCAAATTTNCCTTTGACTGGAAGGTTGCTTTTATTGCAGGACCTATCTGATTTGCTTACTGCAAGATTGAAAAGGATTTTTAATGATCCAAGAGCTATAGGGTGATTTGGAGGGGTGGAGGTGTGATTCTGAGCGANCACACACAATGAACTTTAAAAACTAATTAATTTGCGCATTATTTAGGATTAATCATACTACTAGTGATTTTACCCAACCTCATAAATTGGTGTTGAAGAACTTATTGGATAACAAACTCATTGGTGTGTGTATACCGAGGATTATTGGCATGCCCATAATCGCTCGAGGCCTAGACGACCGAACAACACAGAGGTCCAAGTGAAGCNGATGGTTTTTATTCTTGAAGGATTAAAGCCAAATTTTGTTGGCCTTTTTCTTTTGTTCCAGGGTGTAGGTTTGCTGGTATTCTGTACTCTTGTTTGAGCTGTATGGAGTGCTAGCCTGATATTAAAAGGTGTGTCCTCTTAGTTGGTTTTGAAGATGATGCAGGAAATGATGCATTTGGAGGTTGCTATTCTGATGGGTTTTTCAGAGTGGGAGCTAATAGGGTGCTGAGGAATTTGACTGCATTTCAGTATACACTGGCCTGCATTGTAAGCTGGCGTGTGAGCTAAGCTGNTGTTTTGAAGATGATGCAGGAAATGATGCATTTGGAGGTTGCTATTCTGATGGGTTTTTCAGAGTGGGAGCTAATAGGTGCTGAGGAATTTGACTGCATTTCAGTATACACTGGCCTGCATTGTAAGCTGGCGTGTGAGCTAAGCTGAGCAAAGCTGTGGGATTAAAGGCAGTGAAGTCAGTTTGTAGCTGGGGTTTGTTGCTTTGAGCTGAGGTCTTTAACTGCTATTTGATGTGTGTTGTTGTCTGCTGCTGGAGATGGAAAACTGTTAAACAGTGCAGGAGCTGAAAATAGTTGATGTACAAGATTCTTTTCTGATTTTTTTTACAGTTACTGTTTTTTGGTTATTAAATTGTTACTGTTTGTTCAAACAATTCCAATTTTTTCTTTTTTTTTTTGCTTTTTTGAATTTCATGCAATAAAATTTCTCTTTCTTAAAAAAAAAAACTTTGAAAAAATAATAATAATAATGTACTCTTCAATGCGAGGATCCAACATGCTTTATATTGTTTATTTATGAAAAAACCACCTTACAACAATTAATTTCCATTTCATTGAAAAGTTAACCGGTAGGTTTGATGTATAATTGAACCATATCACAACAACTAATTAGGTTAGCCAGAAGGTCTATGTACCATGTATCAATCAAATAATCTTGCTATTTAATCAGCAAGTTGATGATTCAATGATGATAGAGTTCTGATTTATGCATTGAATCAAAGGCATTATATATGGTGAGATTTAACCCATCTATAACCAATCTCCCAACATTACATAAAGCCCAACTACGTGCATCACTGTATCATGCATGAAATACNCTGTTGTCTACTGCTGGAGATGGAAAGCTGTTAAACAGTGCAGGAGCTGAAAATAGTTGATGTACAAGATTCTTTTCTGATTTTTTGTACAGTTACTGTTTTTTGGTTATTAAATTGTTTCTGTTTGTTCAAACAATTCCAATTTTTTCTTTTTTTTTTGCTTTTTTGAATTTCATGCAATAAAATTTCTCTTTCTTAAAAAAAAAACTTTGAAAAAATAATAATAATAATAATGTACTCTTCAATGCGAGGATCCAACATGCTTTATATTGTTTATTTATGAAAAAACCACCTTACAACAATTAATTTCCATTTCATTGAAAAGTTAACCGGTAGGTTTGATGTATAATTGAACCATATCACAACAACTAATTAGGTTAGCCAGAAGGTCTATGTACCATGTATCAATCAAATAATCTTGCTATTTAATCAGCAAGTTGATGATTCAATGATGATAGAGTTCTGATTTATGCATTGAATCAAAGGCATTATATATTGTGAGATTTAACCCATCTATAACCAATCTCCCAACATTACATAAAGCCCAACTACGTGCATCACTGTATCATGCATGAAATACGTAATAATAATAGATAGAATGGTATATATCAGTAGGTTTTACTCAATGTTCATAATCATGAGCATGTCATAAATGTAACCATTCATCAATTAAGGGAGGTCTAAACATTAACGTGTAAATAAAACATCGGTATTTCCCTAATGTAAATAGTATTACACATGTATTCACCCTTTACCAAAGAGTATAAATGGACTACTCATGGCTTATTGCCATAGACGAGCAAAAACAGTGAGATAATCCCATTAAAACAGAAAATAAAATATAACACGTCCTTCACCGAGGAATAGCTTAAATAATACCACTTTTATTATCGGCTACGGCACAAAAGTGGGAGGTTCAACCCTCCAAATAAAAGGGATAAACATAAATGTAAAAGTAGAGAAAATTCTGGCTGAGAAGTGATTAGGGCAGGGCTCCACTTGTTTTCTAGCTGGAACACTCACTAAAGTCTCCATTTCTTTCTTTCTTTCCTCCTTTCTCTCCTCTCTTGCACTAGACTGAGCTCTCTTGCCATCCCCTGATAAATGAGTTGGGAAGGCTATTTATAGACACCAGTAGAGGGCTATAAGGCGGCAGACACCCTGGCTAACCAATGGGGTGCTTGTGTTGCTTGAATGGACCAATGGTAGACGAGAGAGAGTTGAGGCAATTTAAGGACCATTCGGACACCATCACCACCGTTGGGACGGTGGCAATTCTCTGGTTTCCTTGCTTGGCAGCCTCCTTGTTTGACTTGTTAACTTGGTAATTGCACTTGCCTCCTCTTCTTCATTTAGTCTTTACACTTTGATCCTCTCTAATTTTTGTATTTTCACTTAAAACCATGCAAAATGCACAAATTATGCATTAACCCTAATACTTTATAAATTAATCATTTTAACCTAATTTACACACACAATGAACTTTAAAAACTAATTAATTTGCGCATTATTTAGGATTAATCATACTACTAGTGATTTTACCCAACCTCATAAATTGGTGTTGAAGAACTTATTGGATAACAAACTCATTGGTGTGTGTATACCGAGGATTATTGGCATGCCCATAATCGCTCGAGGCCTAGACGATCGAACAACACAGAGGTCCAAGTGAAGCTACACCAGATGTTAGAGAGAGAGTTTCGTCGAAGAGGCATAGTAAGGAAAAGAGTATCTAGTCATGGTATTGATTGAAGTATAAGTCTCGAGTATTTGTATGTTGATTTGGAGATTAGTGGATTAGGCTTTGATGAATACAACGAGGTTCCCCGCAATTTTTCCTAAGGGTTTTCCACGTCAACAAATTACTTGTGTCTCTTATTGATTATTGTACACACTTGCATTTGTTAGCATATACGTGTACTATGTGTTTAATGTTTTGATTATTTGATATCATATGATCTGTAGTTGTGCAATTGGGTTTGGGATTTTGGATCGATGTGAGATTGATTTTGATTGAATTAATTGCACATTAATTAAAATCAATCATCATGTATGTTAAGGGTTGTGGTGATTAAAGAGGTTTATCATCATTAATTGCTTTATATTGTGGGAACATGTAATTGTAATAGAAATAGATTTTAATTTGTAATCAATTTAGGATAAAATTTAAAAACCTATTCACCCCCCCCCCCATATGTATAATGTCTTAGTCTCCACGTGTATAATCATGAGGGAAGATCCATATTGGGTTCCCCCTCTAGGAACAACAAGTTTGATAATACCGTCAACAAACAGATAGTCACATATCTAGTTAGCCTTTGAAGTGTCGAAGTCATATTTTCAGTTATTGCCTTCATTGGCTCTTTTATTGGTGTTGACAAAGCCTACACCTGATTCTCTAAGGGCCTGGCCAAGGCCTCTCACACATGTGGTTGTCTATCCATTATCTCTACCAAGTATACTTCCAGTTCCTAATCTAACTCGACCATGAGGATCGCTCTGTTGGAATCTTGGTAATATGTACCATTTGACGCTCTTTAATCTAACCCCTCTCATAGTATCTGCTCATATCATGTAGCCCACATTGCAAATTCGAATACGTCGTTAAAATTTCATTCCTTCAAACTTCTTCTGAAGTTCGAAGCTTAGAGCATTTTACGCAATGCCCATGTACTCCATCCTGAGCAACTGTTCCTAGCGTTTTTGAAATACGTGATGTACTGCCAAATCGGCCATTGTCACCTTAGGCTAAGTGCAGTAAAACTAAGCATGGAACTTGTCTTCCAGTTTACTACCAACCTAACATGAAATTAGGCACATTTGAAGGTTGTCCCTATTAGGGAATTGGAAAACAACCTTAACTTCAAAAAATCTTTGGCCCTTACTTCACCACATTGTATAGTAAAATGACCGATGTGCTCATGATCAACTAATTGTCTTCTCCTGGGAAGATTGCAAACAATGGGATCTTGTATCCCCAAGGATACTTATAATCCCTATTCACCCAATTGAGGTATGGTTTTCAGTATGTCAGTCTGGTCACACGTCTCATGGCGAAGTCGGCATATTCCTAAATAATTTCGTCCCGTTGATCCCCGTTGATGACCACCTAGGGTGCCACAAGTAGAACAATCAACAGTTGCCTTCTTTGACCCCTAAACTTGAGATTTGGGGTCATATCCTCCTAGAAAAGAGGATTTTTGTTTCTCCAATAGCCATGTATAGCCTATTGCCCCCTCTAGGGCAACATATATAGAGGAAGCACTTGTTATGGCTGCCTTGCGCCCCTGGACGGTTCAAACTGTTGAATAACCACTTTTTTGTCCGCTTGGTGCGATTGGATTCTTCTCTAATCATCTCACCCAGGCCATTGATGAACTCGAAAACCCGTTGAGAGACTTCATGTGACAATGCTTTAATCGAAGCCTCCATCTCTATGTTGGATTCTCTATTTTCTTGCCACCTGAGCTGAGACAAATCTTCCTACATGTTAGGGACGCTAGACCAGCCTTCTTCAACAGCCTTGTGCACTGGAGGCACTTCTTATGAGCCAATTTTGGCTTTTCCACTGGTATTCACCATGTTACTACTTGGAGTCCCACTAGGCGTACCAAAAATGTTTGGAGTATTTTCGAATTGCCAGAGTGCTAAAGTCCTAATGACTTAAGATCCAAATACGTATGACTTTACATATTCGAATTGATGTGAGATTCTAAAATTGTGGTTGTTTAGGCAATTGCAACGAGGCATAAGGTTACCTGTAAGTTCTTTTCTATGTCTTAAGGATCATTGACTTAATAATTTTTCAACTTTAGTGTAATAGATTGGAATGTAAAGTAGCAGAGAAATTAAACTTGGAAGATGAAAAGATTATTGTACTTAACATTAAAAGAAAACAGTAAAGATCACTGGAATGATTGAGTTACAAATTAAAATAAAGTTGTTGGGAAGCAAACAAAATTAAGTAGGAGAGAGGTTGGCTTTGTCTAGAGTTAGTGGTTGATCGAAGATCCTTTCTCTGTAGCATTGCCTTCTTTATTTACAAGAGATGTCTTCAACCGTCGAAGCCATCTTTTTCGGCTATGACTGTAATCATGACCTATTTTCTTGAGATGTGTAGACCTGCACCAAACCTTCTTTAACTAATGGCTCATGATGTCACGTTCTCTAGTTTCTGGATTCTTAAAGTCTCACTTTCATAACCACCTAGTTAAGTGTGGACTCTCATAGACTCTTTCATGACCTTCAGATTCTTCCACATGTCACCCTTAGATTTTGCTATTTTTTTTTAGTGAAAACACATGATCAGACTATAATTTTTGGTCTATAAGTGAACATCTGTCATTGTTCCCCCTAGTGATTCAGACTATGGTCGTGCGTCCTAGACTGGTTATGTAACTAGAGGTATCCATGGGTCGGGTTACCCCGCCCAAAAAAATAGGCTTGAAATTCGATAGATTCAATAGTTGGGCCGTCCGAGCCCAGTATCCTTAAAAAGAGGGCTTGGATTTGACCTATTACCCTGCCCCATAGCCTGCCCAAAAAAAAACCATTAAAACCCTGCCCAAGAGCCCACCCACATAGCCCGCCCACCCTTCCTTTGAAAAAAAGTTATACTTTTAGACCATTAAATTTAAATTTTTGAAATAAGTCTTTCAATGTTGGAATTTGAAGTTTTAAAAATTTATGTACTATAAATAATGTATTATTTTCTTTCCTATGTATTAAGTATACAAGTTTTGAAGAGTAGAGTAATGCAAATGATAGATAAATGAGTAGGTGTCAACCTAGTCAGGATGTATTCATTCTATTGCATGCAGTTCATCCCCTAATCAAAAATAAAATTATTCATTATTTTATTTTTATCTATTTTGACTCTACTTTTGATTCAAAAATATAATTTACACAAATATTAAGTTACAAAAATATTCATTATTTTTAAATGAAGTTGTATATAAAAAAATCTACGAGCAATAGGCTCACAGGTTGGCTGCAGGTAGCCTACCCCTACCCAAAGCCCAATCCGACCCACGTCGATAACTCACTTGGGTAAGGGTTTGGACTCATACTACCTAGGCCCAACTCGGTCCATGGACACCCCTATGTGTAAACCCCCATACTCTTATCTTTATATAACAAGTAATCATTTCTTTGTGAAATGCTAATATTGTAAAACCCGGATAAATATATGAAATTGTTTGTAATAGAACTTGTACCAAATATGTTTGATGTCCAAATGTATGTTATATAAATTTGGGTTGATTTTGGAAGGGTTTGGAATGAATTGAAAATGAAAAACAAAGGAAACAGACAAAACTAAACAGACCATACCGGTACGCCTAGAAGTTACCGTACCAACACAACATACCGGTACGCTACTGTCCAAAGATTTTACCGTACCGGTATTGCGTACCGGTACGCTCTATAAGTTTCAGAAATTTTAAGTTGCGATCTATGGTTCATTTTTCACCCTATAAATACATAATGACGCCTCCATTAACCCCATTTCAACCTTTTTAACCCTAGGAAACCTTAGAGAGGAAGAAAAAAGGGAAAACACAAGAGATCCAAGTGTTGATTCAAGTGGGAAAGATCAAATCTTCTACCTTTCTACCCAAATTACAAAACAAGGTAAGGATTTTCTTCCGTTCTTGTACATTGAGGCTAGGGCATGTATATGCATGTATGTTTTTACTCTCGATCCTAAGTATATGTTATGAAATCCCTATCTTTTGACGCTTTTGCACTTATTTTCATGTTTTAAACAAAGTTGTGGTTATATAGCCATGAAATTTCTCCTCTGGACTTGAAATCTCTAATTTTTGAGAAAAATGGATTTTTCTTCTTTATGTTCCTTTGTGCTTGGTTTTCAAACTCTAGTGCTTTGTTTTGAACAACAAAATAGTATTTGTGATAATCTCTTGCATATTTTCTTAAATTATTCTCTTGTAATACAAATTGTGAAATTTGGAGATTTTGGATTTCCTTGTGATTTGAGAAAATGTTTGTTATTGCATCTCTTGTATGGTTGTTGTGATGGACTTGAACTGCATTCAAGCATTGTCATAGAGTGTTAGAGGTTAGTCTATCCCAGTAGGGGTGAGATAGTTTCCTAACACTTGTAGTGGTTTGTTGTTTGTAAGAGCAACCACTATTGTTCACGTAAGTTCACGGCTGAGGGAAGGATTCGTCAATGCCGTGAGAGACGGTACACGCCCTTCCTAAAATGTTTGAGATTGTGTGATTGTGATGGGTGAATGAGGTAAAAGTTGTTGTGTAGATTCATGGGAAGCAACCAACATACCTGAGATATGAATATAAGTTGTGGGTTTATGGTTTATTGTACTAGAAACGGTTTTCTACAATAGCTTGTGGAAGTATGGGATTATACAAGAACTTGTGAAAAATAGTTTATGGTTGTAAATGATTTGTTAATTGTAATTTGGCGTTATTACTTCACTTAATTTATTACTACTGTATAAACTTGAGATCTATTGAAATGTTCATGTTTTCTTTCAAAAATTAATATATGATATGTTTGAAATGAGACCAACTTGTTTTACATATTTTATAAACCTTATTCGAGTTTTGGAAAATGTTGCTACAGAACTTAGTGCTCACCCCCTACAAACAATATTTATTCTCAGATTTCGGTATGGAGGAAGAACTCGGAGGTGATGAACAAGTAGCTTGGGAAGCACCATTGGATGGAAGCACGGATCCCGTGGGGAATGTCTAGAATTGATCTCTCTATGTTTTAGATTAGGGGATATATTTTGGTACACTNAAAGTAATCATTTCTTTGTGAAATGCTAATATTGTAAAACCCGGATAAATATATGAAATTGTTTGTAATAGAACTTGTACCAAATATGTTTGATGTCCAAATGTATGTTATATAAATTTGGGTTGATTTTGGAAGGGTTTGGAATGAATTGAAAATGAAAAACAAAGGAAACAGACAAAACTAAACAGACCATACCGGTACGCCTAGAAGTTACCGTACCAACACAACATACCGGTACGCTACTGTCCAAAGATTTTACCGTACCGGTATTGCGTACCGGTACGCTCTATAAGTTTCAGAAATTTTAAGTTGCGATCTATGGTTCATTTTTCACCCTATAAATACATAATGACGCCTCCATTAACCCCATTTCAACCTTTTTAACCCTAGGAAACCTTAGAGAGGAAGAAAAAAGGGAAAACACAAGAGATCCAAGTGTTGATTCAAGTGGGAAAGATCAAATCTTCTACCTTTCTACCCAAATTACAAAACAAGGTAGGGNTTTGAAATACGTGATGTACTGCCAAATCGGCCATTGTCACTTTAGGCTAAGTGCAGTAAAACTAAGCATGGAACTTGTCTTCCAGTTTACTACCAACCTAACATGAAATTAGGCACATTTGAAGGTTGTCCCTATTAGGGAATTGGAAAACAACCTTAACTTCAAAAAATCTTTGGCCCTTACTTCACCACATTGTATAGTAAAATGACCGATGTGCTCATGATCAACTAATTGTCTTCTCCTGGGAAGATTGCAAACAATGGGATCTTGTATCCCCAAGGATACTTATAATCCCTATTCACCCAATTGAGGTATGGTTTTCAGTATGTCAGTCTGGTCACACGTCTCATGGCGAAGTCGGCATATTCCTAAATAATTTCGTCCCGTTGATCCCCGTTGATGACCACCTAGGGTGCCACAAGTAGAACAATCAACAGTTGCCTTCTTTGACCCCTAAACTTGAGATTTGGGGTCATATCCTCCTAGAAAAGAGGATTTTTGTTTCTCCAATAGCCATGTATAGCCTATTGCCCCCTCTAGGGCAACATATATAGAGGAAGCACTTGTTATGGCTGCCTTGTGCCCCTGGACGGTTCAAACTGTTGAATAACCACTTTTTTGTCCGCTTGGTGCGATTGGATTCTTCTCTAATCATCTCACCCAGGCCATTGATGAACTCGAAAACCCGTTGAGAGACTTCATGTGACAATGCTTTAATCGAAGCCTCCATCTCTATGTTGGATTCTCTATTTTCTTGCCACCTGAGCTGAGACAAATCTTCCTACATGTTAGGGACGCTAGACCAGCCTTCTTCAACAGCCTTGTGCACTGGAGGCACTTCTTATGAGCCAATTTTGGCTTTTCCACTGGTATTCACCATGTTACTACTTGGAGTCCCACTAGGCGTACCAAAAATGTTTGGAGTATTTTCGAATTGCCAGAGTGCTAAAGTCCTAATGACTTAAGATCCAAATACGTATGACTTTACCTATTCGAATTGATGTGAGATTCTAAAATTGTGGTTGTTTAGGCAATTGCAACGAGGCATAAGGTTACCTGTAATTTCTTTTCTATGTCTTAAGGATCATTGACTTAATAATTTTTCAACTTTAGTGTAATAGATTGGAATGTAAAGTAGCAGANCCCCCCCCCCATATGTATAATGTCTTAGTCTCCACGTGTATAATCATGAGGGAAGATCCATATTGGGTTCCCCCTCTAGGAACAACAAGTTTGATAATACCGTCAACAAACAGATAGTCACATATCTAGTTAGCCTTTGAAGTGTCGAAGTCATATTTTCAGTTATTGCCTTCATTGGCTCTTTTATTGGTGTTGACAAAGCCTACACCTGATTCTCTAAGGGCCTGGCCAAGGCCTCTCACACATGTGGTTGTCTATCCATTATCTCTACCAAGTATACTTCCAGTTCCTAATCTAACTCGACCATGAGGATCGCTCTGTTGGAATCTTGGTAATATGTACCATTTGACGCTCTTTAATCTAACCCCTCTCATAGTATCTGCTCATATCATGTAGCCCACATTGCAAATTCGAATACGTCGTTAAAATTTCATTCCTTCAAACTTCTTCTGAAGTTCGAAGCTTAGAGCATTTTACGCAATGCCCATGTACTCCATCCTGAGCAACTGTTCCTAGCGTTTTTGAAATACGTGATGTACTGCCAAATCGGCCATTGTCACCTTAGGCTAAGTGCAGTAAAACTAAGCATGGAACTTGTCTTCCAGTTTACTACCAACCTAACATGAAATTAGGCACATTTGAAGGTTGTCCCTATTAGGGAATTGGAAAACAACCTTAACTTCAAAAAATCTTTGGCCCTTACTTCACCACATTGTATAGTAAAATGACCGAT
Source organism: Ilex paraguariensis (assembly GCA_963454935.2). Classification (NCBI taxonomy): domain Eukaryota; kingdom Viridiplantae; phylum Streptophyta; class Magnoliopsida; order Aquifoliales; family Aquifoliaceae; genus Ilex; species Ilex paraguariensis. Next base: position 386,495 of record CAUOFW020004203.1, read on the forward strand.
GTGCTCATGATCAACTAATTGTCTTCTCCTGGGAAGATTGCAAACAATGGGATCTTGTATCCCCAAGGATACTTATAATCCCTATTCACCCAATCGAGGTATGGTTTTCAGTATGTCAGTCTGGTCACACGTCTCATGGCGAAGTCGGCATATTCCTAAATAATTTCGTCCCGTTGGTCCCCGTTGATGANCCCCCCCCCCCATATGTATAATGTCTTAGTCTCCACGTGTATAATCATGAGGGAAGATCCATATTGGGTTCCCCCTCCAGGAACAACAAGTTTGATAATACCGTCAACAAACAGATAGTCACATATCTAGTTAGCCTTCGAAGTGTCGAAGTCATATTTTCAGTTATTGCCTTCATTGGCTCTTTTATTGGTGTTGACAAAGCCTACACCTGATTCTCTAAGGGCCTGGCCAAGGCCTCTCACACATGTGGTTGTCTATCCATTATCTCTACCAAGTATACTTCCAGTTCCTAATCTAACTCGACCATGAGGATCGCACTGTTGGAATCTTGGTAATATGTACCATTTGACGCTCTTTAATCTAACCCCTCTCGTAGTATCTGCTCATATCATGTAGCCCACATTGCAAATTCGAATACGTCGTTAAAATTTCATTCCTTCAAACTTCTTCTGAAGTTCGAAGCTTAGAGCATTTTACGCAATGCCCATGTACTCCATCCTGAGCAACTGTTCCTAGCGTTTTTGAAATACGTGATGTACTGCCAAATCGGCCATTGTCACCTTAGGCTAAGTGCAGTAAAACTAAGCATGGAACTTGTCTTCCAGTTTACTACCAACCTAACATGAAATTAGGCACATTTGAAGGTTGTCCCTATTAGGGAATTGGAAAACAACCTTAACTTCAAAAAATCTTTGGCCCTTACTTCACCACATTGTATAGTAAAATGACCGATNCAAGTAATCATTTCTTTGTGAAATGCTAATATTGTAAAACCCGGATAAATATATGAAATTGTTTGTAATAGAACTTGTACCAACTATGTTTGATGTCCAAATGTATGTTATATAAATTTGGGTTGATTTTGGAAGGGTTTGNCGAGGTATGGTTTTCAGTATGTCAGTCTGGTCACACGTCTCATGGCGAAGTCGGCATATTCCTAAATAATTTCGTCCCGTTGGTCCCCGTTGATGACCACCTAGGGTGCCACAAGTAGAACAATCAACAGTTGCCTTCTTTGACCCCTAAACTTGAGATTTGGGGTCATATCCTCCTAGAAAAGAGGATTTTTGTTTCTCCAATAGCCATGTATAGCCTATTGCCCCCTCTAGGGCAACATATATAGAGGAAGCACTTGTTATGGCTGCCTTGTGCCCCTGGACGGTTCAAACTGTTGAATAACCACTTTTTTGTCCGCTTGGTGCGATTGGATTCTTCTCTAATCATCTCACCCAGGCCATTGATGAACTCGAAAACCCGTTGAGAGACTTCATGTGACAATGCTTTAATCGAAGCCTCCATCTCTATGTTGGATTCTCTATTTTCTTGCCACCTGAGCTGAGACAAATCTTCCTACATGTTAGGGACGCTAGACCAGCCTTCTTCAACAGCCTTGTGCACTGGAGGCACTTCTTATGAGCCAATTTTGGCTTTTCCACTGGTATTCACCATGTTACTACTTGGAGTCCCACTAGGCGTACCAAAAATGTTTGGAGTATTTTCGAATTGCCAGAGTGCTAAAGTCCTAATGACTTAAGATCCAAATACGTATGACTTTACATATTCGAATTGATGTGAGATTCTAAAATTGTGGTTGTTTAGGCAATTGCAACGAGGCATAAGGTTACCTGTAAGTTCTTTTCTATGTCTTAAGGATCATTGACTTAATAATTTTTCAACTTTAGTGTAATAGATTGGAATGTAAAGTAGCAGAGAAATTAAACTTGGAAGATGAAAAGATTATTGTACTTAACATTAAAAGAAAACAGTAAAGATCACTGGAATGATTGAGTTACNGGCCTATTGCCCCCTCTAGGGCAACATATATAGAGGAAGCACTTGTTATGGCTGCCTTGCGCCCCTGGACGGTTCAAACTGTTGAATAACCACTTTTTTGTCCGCTTGGTGCGATTGGATTCTTCTCTAATCATCTCACCCAGGCCATTGATGAACTCGAAAACCCGTTGAGAGACTTCATGTGACAATGCTTTAATCGAAGCCTCCATCTCTATGTTGGATTCTCTATTTTCTTGCCACCTGAGCTGAGACAAATCTTCCTACATGTTAGGGACGCTAGACCAGCCTNATCTGGACGGTTCAAAGCCTCCATCTCTATGTTGGATTCTCTATTTTCTTGCCACCTGAGCTGAGACAAATCTTCCTACATGTTAGGGACGCTAGACCAGCCTTCTTCAACAGCCTTGTGCACTGGAGGCACTTCTTATGAGCCAATTTTGGCTTTTCCACTGGTATTCACCATGTTACTACTTGGAGTCCCACTAGGCGTACCAAAAATGTTTGGAGTATTTTCGAATTGCCAGAGTGCTAAAGTCCTAATGACTTAAGATCCAAATACGTATGACTTTACATATTCGAATTGATGTGAGATTCTAAAATTGTGGTTGTTTAGGCAATTGCAACGAGGCATAAGGTTACCTGTAAGTTCTTTTCTATGTCTTAAGGATCATTGACTTAATAATTTTTCAACTTTAGTGTAATAGATTGGAATGTAAAGTAGCAGAGAAATTAAACTTGGAAGATGAAAAGATTATTGTACTTAACATTAAAAGAAAACAGTAAAGATCACTGGAATGATTGAGTTACAAATTAAAATAAAGTTGTTGGGAAGCAAACAAAATTAAGTAGGAGAGAGGTTGGCTTTGTCTAGAGTTAGTGGTTGATCGAAGATCCTTTCTCTGTAGCATTGCCTTCTTTATTTACAAGAGATGTCTTCAACCGTCGAAGCCATCTTTTTCGGCTATGACTGTAATCATGACCTATTTTCTTGAGATGTGTAGACCTGCACCAAACCTTCTTTAACTAATGGCTCATGATGTCACGTTCTCTAGTTTCTGGATTCTTAAAGTCTCACTTTCATAACCACCTAGTTAAGTGTGGACTCTCATAGACTCTTTCATGACCTTCAGATTCTTCCACATGTCACCCTTAGATTTTGCTATTTTTTTTTAGTGAAAACACATGATCAGACTATAATTTTTGGTCTATAAGTGAACATCTGTCATTGTTCCCCCTAGTGATTCAGACTATGGTCGTGCGTCCTAGACTGGTTATGTAACTAGAGGTATCCATGGGTCGGGTTACCCCGCCCAAAAAAATAGGCTTGAAATTCAATAGATTCAATAGTTGGCCCGTCCGAGCCCAGTATCCTTAAAAAGAGGGCTTGGATTTGACCTATTACCCTGCCCCATAGCCTGCCCAAGAGCCCACCCACATAGCCCGCCCACCCTTCCTTTGAAAAAAAGTTATACTTTTAGACCATTAAATTTAAATTTTTGAAATAAGTCTTTCAATGTTGGAATTTGAAGTTTTAAAAATTTATGTACTATAAATAATGTATTATTTTCTTTCCTATGTATTAAGTATACAAGTTTTGAAGAGTAGAGTAATGCAAATGATAGATAAATGAGTAGGTGTCAACCTAGTCAGGATGTATTCATTCTATTGCATGCAGTTCATCCCCTAATCAAAAATAAAATTATTCATTATTTTATTTTTATCTATTTTGACTCTACTTTTGATTCAAAAATATAATTTACACAAATATTAAGTTACAAAAATATTCATTATTTTTAAATGAAGTTGTATATAAAAAAATCTACGAGCAATAGGCTCACAGGTTGGCTGCAGGTAGCCTACCCCTACCCAAAGCCCAATCCGACCCACGTCGATAACTCACTTGGGTAAGGGTTTGGACTCATACTACCTAGGCCCAACTCGGTCCATGGACACCCCTATGTGTAAACCCCCATACTCTTATCTTTATATAACAAGTAATCATTTCTTTGTGAAATGCTAATATTGTAAAACCCGGATAAATATATGAAATTGTTTGTAATAGAACTTGTACCAAATATGTTTGATGTCCAAATGTATGTTATATAAATTTGGGTTGATTTTGGAAGGGTTTGGAATGAATTGAAAATGAAAAACAAAGGAAACAGACAAAACTAAACAGACCATACCGGTACGCCTAGAAGTTACCGTACCAACACAACATACCGGTACGCTACTGTCCAAAGATTTTACCGTACCGGTATTGCGTACCGGTACGCTCTATAAGTTTCAGAAATTTTAAGTTGCGATCTATGGTTCATTTTTCACCCTATAAATACATAATGACGCCTCCATTAACCCCATTTCAACCTTTTTAACCCTAGGAAACCTTAGAGAGGAAGAAAAAAGGGAAAACACAAGAGATCCAAGTGTTGATTCAAGTGGGAAAGATCAAATCTTCTACCTTTCTACCCAAATTACAAAACAAGGTAGGGGTTTTCTTCCGTTCTTGTACATTGAGGCTAGGGCATGTATATGCATGTATGTTTTTACTCTCGATCCTAAGTATATGTTATGAAATCCCTATCTTTTGACGCTTTTGCACTTATTTTCATGTTTTAAACAAAGTTGTGGTTATATAGCCATGAAATTTCTCCTCTGGACTTGAAATCTCTAATTTTTGAGAAAAATGGATTTTTCTTCTTTATGTTCCTTTGTGCTTGGTTTTCAAACTCTAGTGCTTTGTTTTGAACAACAAAATAGTATTTGTGATAATCTCTTGCATATTTTCTTAAATTATTCTCTTGTAATACAAATTGTGAAATTTGGAGATTTTGGATTTCCTTGTGATTTGAGAAAATGTTTGTTATTGCATCTCTTGTATGGTTGTTGTGATGGACTTGAACTGCATTCAAGCATTGTCATAGAGTGTTAGAGGTTAGTCTATCCCAGTAGGGGTGAGATAGTTTCCTAACACTTGTAGTGGTTTGTTGTTTGTNTAGTGATTCAGACTATGGTCGTGCGTCCTAGACTGGTTATGTAACTAGAGGTATCCATGGGTCGGGTTACCCCGCCCAAAAAAATAGGCTTGAAATTCAATAGATTCAATAGTTGGCCCGTCCGAGCCCAGTATCCTTAAAAAGAGGGCTTGGATTTGACCTATTACCCTGCCCCATAGCCTGCCCAAGAGCCCACCCACATAGCCCGCCCACCCTTCCTTTGAAAAAAAGTTATACTTTTAGACCATTAAATTTAAATTTTTGAAATAAGTCTTTCAATGTTGGAATTTGAAGTTTTAAAAATTTATGTACTATAAATAATGTATTATTTTCTTTCCTATGTATTAAGTATACAAGTTTTGAAGAGTAGAGTAATGCAAATGATAGATAAATGAGTAGGTGTCAACCTAGTCAGGATGTATTCATTCTATTGCATGCAGTTCATCCCCTAATCAAAAATAAAATTATTCATTATTTTATTTTTATCTATTTTGACTCTACTTTTGATTCAAAAATATAATTTACACAAATATTAAGTTACAAAAATATTCATTATTTTTAAATGAAGTTGTATATAAAAAAATCTACGAGCAATAGGCTCACAGGTTGGCTGCAGGTAGCCTACCCCTACCCAAAGCCCAATCCGACCCACGTCGATAACTCACTTGGGTAAGGGTTTGGACTCATACTACCTAGGCCCAACTCGGTCCATGGACACCCCTATGTGTAAACCCCCATACTCTTATCTTTATATAAAAAGTAATCATTTCTTTGTGAAATGCTAATATTGTAAAACCCGGATAAATATATGAAATTGTTTGTAATAGAACTTGTACCAAATATGTTTGATGTCCAAATGTATGTTATATAAATTTGGGTTGATTTTGGAAGGGTTTGGAATGAATTGAAAATGAAAAACAAAGGAAACAGACAAAACTAAACAGACCATACCGGTACGCCTAGAAGTTACCGTACCAACACAACATACCGGTACGCTACTGTCCAAAGATTTTACCGTACCGGTATTGCGTACCGGTACGCTCTATAAGTTTCAGAAATTTTAAGTTGCGATCTATGGTTCATTTTTCACCCTATAAATACATAATGACGCCTCCATTAACCCCATTTCAACCTTTTTAACCCTAGGAAACCTTAGAGAGGAAGAAAAAAGGGAAAACACAAGAGATCCAAGTGTTGATTCAAGTGGGAAAGATCAAATCTTCTACCTTTCTACCCAAATTACAAAACAAGGTAGGGGTTTTCTTCCGTTCTTGTACATTGAGGCTAGGGCATGTATATGCATGTATGTTTTTACTCTCGATCCTAAGTATATGTTATGAAATCCCTATCTTTTGACGCTTTTGCACTTATTTTCATGTTTTAAACAAAGTTGTGGTTATATAGCCATGAAATTTCTCCTCTGGACTTGAAATCTCTAATTTTTGAGAAAAATGGATTTTTCTTCTTTATGTTCCTTTGTGCTTGGTTTTCAAACTCTAGTGCTTTGTTTTGAACAACAAAATAGTATTTGTGATAATCTCTTGCATATTTTCTTAAATTATTCTCTTGTAATACAAATTGTGAAATTTGGAGATTTTGGATTTCCTTGTGATTTGAGAAAATGTTTGTTATTGCATCTCTTGTATGGTTGTTGTGATGGACTTGAACTGCATTCAAGCATTGTCATAGAGTGTTAGAGGTTAGTCTATCCCAGTAGGGGTGAGATAGTTTCCTAACACTTGTAGTGGTTTGTTGTTTGTAAGAGCAACCACTATTGTTCACATAAGTTCAAGGCTGAGGGAAGGATTCGTCAATGCCGTGAGAGACGGTACACGCCCTTCCTAAAATGTTTGAGATTGTGTGATTGTGATGGGTGAATGAGGTAAAAGTTGTTGTGTAGATTCATGGGAAGCAACCAACATACCTGAGATATGAATATAAGTTGTGGGTTTATGGTTTATTGTACTAGAAACGGTTTTCTACAATAGCTTGTGGAAGTATGGGATTATACAAGAACTTGTGAAAAATAGTTTATGGTTGTAAATGATTTGTTAATTGTAATTTGGCGTTATTACTTCACTTAATTTATTACTACTGTATAAACTTGAGATCTATTGAAATGTTCATGTTTTCTTTCAAAAATTAATATATGATATGTTTGAAATGAGACCAACTTGTTTTACATATTTTCTAAACCTTATTCGAGTTTTGGAGAATGTTGCTACAGAACTTAGTGCTCACCCCCTACAAACAATATTTATTCTCAGATTTCGGTATGGAGGAAGAACTCGGAGGTGATGAACAAGTAGCTTGGGAAGCACCATTGGATGGAAGCACGGATCCCGTGGGGGATGTCTAGAATTGATCTCTCTATGTTTTAGATTAGGGGATATATTTTGGTACACTAATAGATATATTTTGTTCATTTCGCTACAAGATTAAGCTTGATTCTTTTGAGATGTAATTATCATAGTTTATATATATTATTTTGGGATGTAGATGTCATAGTTCGGCATATTCTTTTGGGATAACGTTGTAGATATTATGAATGATGAATGAAATTATCTTAATTATGGATGTTATTAGTTGCTCTCGTGTTGTGAATGATTTTTAGATTGTAATGAAGTCCAAGGTGGGTTTTGGGGCGTTACACTATGTGTAACGTTCTCGATATACATTGTCTAATATTGTTTATTTTGAACTAGATAATTACAATAAAGACTTGAAGCTCACACTTATGTATAATTTTGTTGAAATTTGACCAAAACTCCCTAATTGTCATGAAAGAAGTTTGTTGGATAATCAATTTAAGAGTCCTAATAAACTATAAATAAGTTTATTAGTGACCAAATCAAATAGTAAACAAATTGGAAGAGTTTTAATATACCATTAATAAGTATATTAGACATGTGATAGGAAACATAAAGATTAAGTTGTATCTAAATAAGTTTGAATTACAGTATTTTATCCCTATAAATAGGGGTGTGTATTATGTAATCAGTTATCAGATGACCAATTTTTCTAGTGAATAATACATCGATGTAGATTTTTGGTCCGTGTTAATAAGGTGGTTAGGCTATATTAAACCACGTTATATCTTTCTGTCATATTTTTATTGTTTTCCTATTTTCGAATTCTTATCTTCTAACAAGTATTATTTGTTTTAGTTATCCATTGCACAAAACTAACTAGTGGTATCAGAGCTATGTTCCAACAAGTGGTATCAGATCTAGATTGATGATTAGGACAAAAAAATTAATAGATTGATGATCTTGGTAGAGCAATCAAAGCTAGATTGATAATCTTGGTGTATCAATCAAAGCAATTTATTGGCAATCCAATGATCAAGTTGTGTTCATGTTGAAAAAGACTCTCTTGCCACATGTGCACGATGTGGTGTGAAGAATTATTTCGTCTTACGTACATTAAGGACATAATCTTGAAAAATTAGTTGATTCATATTTTTGTTTGAATCCACAAGAACAATTTTTTAGTTGTTATGAAACCAAATGGAACACTACGTTGTTTCCTGATTGTTTAGATTTCAAGAATTACCACACGTGCTATGTTGAAAATGTTTGTTCATATTTTTGGACTTTTAGGGGTTGTTTGGTAAAAGGGGTATGTGGGGGACTTAGCAAGATGGGTTTGAAAAAAATAGTTCAAAGGACCCCCAAACCCCATGTTTGAATTGAAAATTCAATACTAGGTTCCCAAACCCAGCCCGTAGCTGGCCCAAATATCAAACCCATGAGCATGGGTTTCATCAAGTCTAGGGGGTGGGTTTGAGAAGATGGGTTAAGGATGCAAAAGACAATTGTACCCGTTAACATGGGTATAAATTAAATTGTTATAATATATTTGCAAATCTTACATGTATATGTATTGCATACCAAACATGAGTATGAATTGAATTCAATGTTGAATCTCTTAGGGTTTGGAAGGATTTAGGGAAGCTAATCCAAACCCTCCTAAAAAATTCATCCAAACAAGCCCTTAGAGTTGAAGTCGCGGTATTCTAATGGTTTAGGAGCTATTGGGCTGACATAAACCCAATAGTGATGATGTAGTGACTCATGGGTTACAAGTCACTGAGCCATTGAAACCTCCCCAGAACAAGTACGACATGGATAGAGAGATAGAGATGATGATGCAGGCCAAGATGTAGGTTCTTTAAAGATAGTGAGATTGTGACAACTCAAAATAGTAGGTTTATACGTAGTGTTTAAAAAAATTAGTGGATCAGAATCAGGAGTGCTAAGTCCGATCTTGGGCATAACCAAATTTGAAGAGTTTGGTTCAAAAGAAGATGTTGAAATTTGATCTAAACTCTCTAATTGTCATGAAAGAAGCTTATTAGGAAATCAATGTAAGAGTCCTAATAAACCGTAGATAGGTTTATTATTGACCAAATCAAATAGAAAATAAATTAGAAGAGTTTTAATATACCATAAATATGTATATTAGACATGTTATAAGAAACATAAATATTAAGTTATATCTAAATAAATTTGAATTACAATATTTTATCCCTATAAATAAGGGTGTGTTTTTTCTAATGAATAATACATCAATATAAATTTTTGGTCTGTGTAAAGTTTACCATGGGTATGCTGTATTAAACCATGTTAAATATTTATGTCATATTTTTATTATTTTTCTATCTTCCAACAAATATTATTTTTATTAATTATCCGCTGTGCAAAAGTAACAAGTAGAATCAGAGTTATGTTCCTGCAAATTTTATACTCAGTTCACTAAACAAGGAATTGAATAGCAAACAAATATCATAGGAATCACACCATTTTTCACTTGTCTTACCTACGTTATTTGACTAAATTACTCCAATCCAATGACTGAAAATAAAATAACCGCAAGGATAATGGTCTCAAAAATAATCCAATCCCATAGCTGCAGAAAATGCAAATCTCTTACCAACAATTTCACGAAGGGAAGGATAAAGGTCCGAACAGCATGATCTGGACAATGAAAAACTAGAGGACATGCACCAAAAGAACTTCTAGTGTTATATTACAGAATTCATTTAGAACAAGCCTGTTATAAATAAAAGGACAGCATTAATTAACAACAGAATTAAGCAGTTCAAACGTCAGGAGAAGTTACAAGTTGTCATGAAACGAAGGCAGGCATGCAGGTCAGATCAGCCCGCTGCTTCTTCATCTGGCAGTTCCTCTTTCAGATCCCCTTTCAATTTGATAGCCAGCGTAAGATAATGACAGCCTCTTCTGTCTTTGAAGAAGGCAGATTTCTGTCACAGTACAGAATGTGACTTTCAGTAAGCATTAGTAGACTAAACCAAAAATCTAAGTAATGTAGGACAATTGAACTTACTCCTAAAAGCTGTACATCTTTGCTGACTTTCCATTAGATTCTGAAACCCAACCAGAACTAGTTGCTTCAGCAAAAGGGATGGTTGAATGGAACGGCCTGGAGTTGTTCTGATCTAGATGACTGGGCTTAAGGATGTGCTTTGCCCCGGCTGTTAGTTTAATGGGACCTAATTTTGGACTATTCTCCAACTTTGATGACTCAATCACAGAAATAACTCTAGATCCCTTATTTTGAGTACTGTTTTGGCCACATCCCATGCTGCTGGCTTTATCTTTGGCTGCATCCAATTCAAATGATGTGCCACACTGCACATCATCATCCAAACCTCCAGTAACCTTCAGTGGTTGAGTAGCAAAACTAGAAACTTGTTGGACTACCAAGTTAGGTTTTTTAGTGGGTTTTGTACAATCATCTGATAAGGCTGCAGGCCTCTTGTTGGTCTTTTTACCATGATCACGGCTTTTTAAAATGACTCTTGACTTGATTTGGCCTTTGAACTTCATCCTGTTTCCATGTTTGTTGTTTATAGCAGGAAGTGGTGGGAACTCAGGGCAAACCGGCATGACTGTAGGGTGAGAAAACGATGCTGAAGCAAGTGGAGTTGGCAAGGGAGAGTGAAAAAGCACAGGATTGTACGCATAGGAAATCTCTGGCGACCGATATACTGTAGTGCCAGCATAAAAATTATTTTCAGATATGTTGCAAGGGTGATGACTACTAGTTGCATCAGAATTTGATTTGAAAGACCCAATCAATATTCCCTTCTGTTGTGGTGTATCTGGAAACCTCTGGGGCATGCTATTTGGATACCAAGATGGCTGGAAGTGATCTCCACAATCTGGACGCAAGAAAGGAAACTTGAAGGATGACTTTGTAGCATGAGGTAAATTCAGCCTGTTTTTGGGTGAAGCGGAATATGAATTTGTATTCTGACTTGTTTTGTGAGGAGAAGATGCCACTATGGGGATCGGGGAGTTTGCATTTAGAGACTCATATCCACATGTGAAGGGAACCTGGAAAATGGGTGCCCGGTTATATAACCCAAACGAAGCAGCTGGAGGAGAATAAGAAGCCAATTCAGGAATAGGGTTTAAATTGATGGTGTCACACCTATTGTTGTACACTACATCAGTCTGACAGTCAAGGTAAGGGAGAGATGACCTAGACTCTGTAGGTTTCACTGGTAAAACACTCGGTGATACCTGATTGGCTTTAAATTCCGATGAAGCCGCCATGGTATCTTGCAGTTTTTCTGATGCTGGATGCACAATCGAGTCCTGCTGATTCTGTTTATTTACTGGGCAGTTGACAATGGAAGTTTTGGGAGGACGATACTCAGCAATGATCTGCTTATCAGTCCAAACATTTCCATCTTCGAGACCCTGCAAGTCTGTGTTACCTCTAGCAACTGTAAACTCTTTCCCCATCAGCCGCATTGTTGGTTGTGTGACATTCAGTGACATCCGGTCTCTCAGAGCCTGAACTTTCCCATTTCCATTGCCCTTCTGAACCTGGTCATATTGTTTGTGTCCATGGTGAGAGATGTTCATCCAGTCCAGTTCTGACTCCAGCGGATAAACAGGGTGATCATTTCTCCTCACACAGTCCAAGAAGTCATCCTTTGTTCTTCCAACACCTTGTAATTCAGGAAAACCTAGTCTACATGCCACAGCTAAATCAGGATTACCTTTCACACAGTCCTGGACAGGAAACAGTTTCAATGCGTCCTTTGGTGGTGCTCTACTGCCACAATTCCTGAAGTTCCAATCATCACCAGGGCTTTTTGATTGTGCATTATTGTTCACAGTGAAGCTCATGGCAGAACCACTTGTACTTGACCTCATCAGCTGGTACCTGCCATTACCACTTGAATTCGACTGTATTAGTTCCCCTTGAGAATTAAGAGGCAAGCCGACGAAATCTTCACCCATACACTTTTCTCTACACGCAGCCATTTTTTGCTTCCATTCTGGAAGTGAACAAATACTACTCATCAATTCCTTGGGAGACATATGATGGAATGGTTGGTAGGGCAAAGCATGACCATTGTTATTATCTGCAGTGGTTTGTGAGGGAAATGGAGGCCACCCACTTGCATTTCCATAACAACTAGTGAAATAAGTTGACGAGGGCTGAGGAAATGCTTTCATGTGATCCGTGGAACACATTGCAGCAGGTCTAGGCCTGGGATCCCCAGACTGATCAATCAACATCCCACTGTTACTAGAAGCTCTTGATATATCTCTGCCTACATGAGTAACTACATTGGGAGTATACCCGTCGTTTGCCAGAGAAAGAAACCTAGGAGTGGAAGCATATAAGGGGTCATGAGAAGCAGTTTTGTAGCGTTGTTCAAGCAAATGCAAATTTCCATTTACAGTTCTATCAAGCAAATGCTCTTCACACCTAACATGAGGATAGTTTGGCGAATCAATTACATGACCTATGACAGGCAACTGTTTTTCAGTTAGACATAAAAAGTCAGTCTCGTTTTCTGTGCTAATGGAAGCATCTTTCTTGCTTCCATTCATCATCACAATGCCTAAATTCTTTCCCCTCTCTGTTTGACCTTCCTTTACTGAAGAAGCAGCAATGGCATCAAAATTGAAACTGCATATGGGTTGCAACTCAGGACATTCTTCATAAGTAAAAGCTTTCCTCCTCTGTTCAAGTATATCATCTTTACCCGTGAACTGGACATGCCTGTTGGACTGCTGAGGAGAACAATGATTCAATTGAGTAACTTCTTGCAAATTGCAAATTGTTGAGTTCTGATCCCAGACCAATTTTGAATGATTCTTGAGAATGCCACGAACAGGCATCTCTGGTTTTTGGTGTTTTGCAATGAACTTGGAAGCTGTGCACGTTTTGGTCTTCCTTTCTGTAGCTAAATGTTTCAGTCGTCGTTTCTTCTTGCTGGGGGAAACAGCATCCAAGATATCCTTTCGCGACCCCTTATTTGAAATTCTAGTGATATAGGATAGCGATTGCAGTTTGCGCTTACGAGATTTGTCCTGAGATAAAAACAACACATATCATTATGTCACTTGAGCTCAACATAATGTAGAATCATTCCAATAATAGAATTGCCAGGTGTTACGCTCAACTGTTACAAAAGAAAGTTGACCAAATTAAAAGTTTTGCAGCAATAGGTATAGTTTTCCATGTGCAAATGAAACAAACACAACTGAATAGCACGTTCAAAAGCATCAAAACTCTATGAGAAGAAAAGTACCTCATATATTCCAACAAAAAGTAATATATGGTCATAGCTTACTCTAACCAGCCTAAAGTCTTCTTACCAAATATCCAGTCCTGGATAGGCAAGAGTACTGACATCCCATTTCTCAGCAGAGGACAGCTGCATGAAGAAAGAAGAATTCCACCTTCCACTAGAGATAAAATCAGGTTATAATTTCTGGAAGATTTATCCCAAAGATGAACAATGTTAGCGAAATAGGTGTTGCCTAAGCAAACAAAAAGCAGAGTGTCAGGAATTTCAACGAATAACTTCTAAAGAGACACTGGTTCATGTTATTCTGAATACTCTCGCGGCTAGGATGTGCTAGCCAGTGTAACTTCTCATCTTTGTCCGTGTCATGAGACCAGGATGGTGCTACTAGCAGTTCATTTGGCAATTGTGTCTGTCTTAAGGTAAGGGAGATGGATAGCTGCTTCTAGACTGGCAGACCCAACAGAGCTTTAATTCTCTGATATTTAAGGGATTAAATGAATTAGCCGCTCTACAATCAGATCAGTTAGGATACTTTACATCGAGTCTTGTGGTGTATTAGTTAGCAGTGAAATCCCCAAAATCTTTGGATTTTTTTTTTTAAATACTTCTAATTTCTTCTCTATAATGAAAGGTAAACCAATTCCTCCGGTTTTTTCAGGGTCTCGGATTCATTGTTCAGACCTTTCTTAGAATTTGCTTCCACCAGCTAGATAAGAATAATCTCTGGTTTCTGCAGCCCCTCCATTTTTCAGGTCACCATCCCATGTCTTTGTCTCTGGCTTTCCGCGATTGCGACAAGTTAAACGTAGAATCACAGTGTAGCTCCAAATAACAGTAACCCAAATTTTAGGACTAAGAAAAAGCAATCACAGGTTCCCAAGGGAGGCTCTTACTATTTACATCCCTGTTCGCCACTGAAAACACCACTTCGTGGCCAACTTGCATGTGTTAAGCATGCAACGGGCATTCATCCTGAGTCAGGAATGAAATCTGCGTGTGATTCATAGTTGCATTTCTCATAGTTTCCCTTTTAGTAGACAAAGCGAATTCAGAGTCGTCTTACATGCCACGGTCTTTAACTCTCTAGCCCATAGTATTCACATCCCATGGACAATCCAGGCAACCACACTTGTTCTAAATCTTTCCCTACTAGAATTATACTATCGATATATAGTCATGAACATTGCCTCAGTACCAAGAAGATGACATCTATCTCCAAGCAATGATTTAGTTGTGAATATACTTTGGTACTAACTATTGCAAGTTTGGACCAAACAACCAATATTTTACAGTATCGTGTCCTTTAGGCCTCAAAACAATTATACATGGACCTATTGACTTAAAAGAATCTCCAACTATACTTTTGGACAATTTTCACTACTATCGATACTAGCTTAAGAGTACTAAATTACATAAGTACCATCACACATAAAAAATAAAAACTACCACAACTTGTTAGAACCCTTATCATTCTATTTGTCGAACCTCTATTGACTAAGGAAACCTTCCTCGTTGGTTCCTTAATTGTAGCTAGTATCATAACAGATTTGGATTCCCTTTAGAATCTCCCAACTTAGGGTAGCAAATGATAAGTCTCTGCCTAAAGTCTCAGCCAAGATTTTTCATCTCAGGCCTCAAATCTCTGGAGCTTAGGCTTAGTTATACAGAGACGAGCTGAATAGCTCTAATTTCCCACATAACTTGGACAATAGCCCAACAAGCATTTAGTTCAACCTTTGGCTAACCTCCTTAAAGAACTCTGTGGAGTTCAATTGGTTGAAACTGAAAAGTGAATGGTAGAGTGCACATATTAGTCCACTATATCAACCTAGAAGCTTAACCTATTCAGTTTNTGAAACAAACACAACTGAATAGCACGTTCAAAAGCATCAAAACTCTATGAGAAGAAAAGTACCTCATATATTCCAACAAAAAGTAATATATGGTCATAGCTTACTCTAACCAGCCTAAAGTCTTCTTACCAAATATCCAGTCCTGGATAGGCAAGAGTACTGACATCCCATTTCTCAGCAGAGGACAGCTGCATGAAGAAAGAAGAATTCCACCTTCCACTAGAGATAAAATCAGGTTATAATTTCTGGAAGATTTATCCCAAAGATGAACAATGTTAGCGAAATAGGTGTTGCCTAAGCAAACAAAAAGCAGAGTGTCAGGAATTTCAACGAATAACTTCTAAAGAGACACTGGTTCATGTTATTCTGAATACTCTCGCGGCTAGGATGTGCTAGCCAGTGTAACTTCTCATCTTTGTCCGTGTCATGAGACCAGGATGGTGCTACTAGCAGTTCATTTGGCAATTGTGTCTGTCTTAAGGTAAGGGAGATGGATAGCTGCTTCTAGACTGGCAGACCCAACAGAGCTTTAATTCTCTGATATTTAAGGGATTAAATGAATTAGCCGCTCTACAATCAGATCAGTTAGGATACTTTACATCGAGTCTTGTGGTGTATTAGTTAGCAGTGAAATCCCCAAAATCTTTGGATTTTTTTTTTTAAATACTTCTAATTTCTTCTCTATAATGAAAGGTAAACCAATTCCTCCGGTTTTTTCAGGGTCTCGGATTCATTGTTCAGACCTTTCTTAGAATTTGCTTCCACCAGCTAGATAAGAATAATCTCTGGTTTCTGCAGCCCCTCCATTTTTCAGGTCACCATCCCATGTCTTTGTCTCTGGCTTTCCGCGATTGCGACAAGTTAAACGTAGAATCACAGTGTAGCTCCAAATAACAGTAACCCAAATTTTAGGACTAAGAAAAAGCAATCACAGGTTCCCAAGGGAGGCTCTTACTATTTACATCCCTGTTCGCCACTGAAAACACCACTTCGTGGCCAACTTGCATGTGTTAAGCATGCAACGGGCATTCATCCTGAGTCAGGAATGAAATCTGCGTGTGATTCATAGTTGCATTTCTCATAGTTTCCCTTTTAGTAGACAAAGCGAATTCAGAGTCGTCTTACATGCCACGGTCTTTAACTCTCTAGCCCATAGTATTCACATCCCATGGACAATCCAGGCAACCACACTTGTTCTAAATCTTTCCCTACTAGAATTATACTATCGATATATAGTCATGAACATTGCCTCAGTACCAAGAAGATGACATCTATCTCCAAGCAATGATTTAGTTGTGAATATACTTTGGTACTAACTATTGCAAGTTTGGACCAAACAACCAATATTTTACAGTATCGTGTCCTTTAGGCCTCAAAACAATTATACATGGACCTATTGACTTAAAAGAATCTCCAACTATACTTTTGGACAATTTTCACTACTATCGATACTAGCTTAAGAGTACTAAATTACATAAGTACCATCACACATAAAAAATAAAAACTACCACAACTTGTTAGAACCCTTATCATTCTATTTGTCGAACCTCTATTGACTAAGGAAACCTTCCTCGTTGGTTCCTTAATTGTAGCTAGTATCATAACAGATTTGGATTCCCTTTAGAATCTCCCAACTTAGGGTAGCAAATGATAAGTCTCTGCCTAAAGTCTCAGCCAAGATTTTTCATCTCAGGCCTCAAATCTCTGGAGCTTAGGCTTAGTTATACAGAGACGAGCTGAATAGCTCTAATTTCCCACATAACTTGGACAATAGCCCAACAAGCATTTAGTTCAACCTTTGGCTAACCTCCTTAAAGAACTCTGTGGAGTTCAATTGGTTGAAACTGAAAAGTGAATGGTAGAGTGCACATATTAGTCCACTATATCAACCTAGAAGCTTAACCTATTCAGTTTCTTAACCTATTAGAAACCCTATTGTATTAGGAGACAAAGTAGTTTGGGTCTATAAATAGATTATAGACCACTCAGTTTCTTTTGAGGATTTTGGCCCCCAGTTTTGGGCAGCCATGTTTGGTTCTTTTCTCTGGGTTAGAAAATTTTGTGTAATCTTCCTATGTTGATAGAAAAACTTTGTTGTTGCGCTTTGCCCCGTGAATGTAGATTTTCAAGCCGATACACATAAATTTGTGTTCTATATTTTTCTATTTTGTTCAATTTATTTGTTTGTGACTTTTGTTCATAACATAGCATATGATTACATGCATTTCCAATATCCAACTTGTGCAATACAATACAGCTCAACCTGTGCCCTCATTAGTAGCTTGAGCTGCACATAAAATTTGTTTCCCTCCCAGAAAAGAACACTTCCCTTCCAATACCATTTAGCTCTCCAGTCAAAGGAGGGGGCAGGAATATATTAAAGGTGTGTACTTTAAGTACAAGCTTTAATTTATTTTCTTCTACTTAATAAAAGTAAGATAGTCAATTTATATTGTTACAATGTTACATCATATTGGATACATAAAAGATTCACTAAAAAGAAAAAGGCCAAAAGCTGATTAACATGGTGTATAGAAACTAAAAAAAATGGGGACTGATTAAGACACTTCACAAAAATGAACACTGATAGTTTTCATGTTTTAAAAGAATTGCATGTTGTCAGCATTATTAATGCCCTTGAATATGTCTTTCTATATGTATACGATCAATCTATCAACTATTCATTGATCACTCAATCAATAATGCAACGACTTGTCACCATCATTTAGGCATAAATAGCGAAGTTATTAAACAAAAATTCCAAAGTAAGCTTAGTGATGGAAATCGTGTAGGAATTGGATAGATATTATAGATTAATTATGATAGTTATTTAGATACTTTTAATATTTATCTTTTAAGTAATTTCTTTTAACTTATGAGGGTTTATTTGTCATTATTTATTTGTTTTATGCTCCGTTTGGTAGGGAGGATGGAAAGTAGGAGGGATACACTTTCTATCCTTCAAGGATAGAAAGTGGGAAGGATACATTTTTCTTCCTTTGTGTTTAGTTGAATGGAAAATAAAAATAACTATTTTTTTTTTAATTTTTTTTTATGCTGGCTAAGATTAGAGGTGACAATCGAGTCGAGTTGTGTCATGTTAGATTCGTGTTAAGTCATTACGAGTTTGTGTTGAATATTAGTCAAATCTAACTTAACTAATTTAACTAATTGTGTCGTGTCGAGTTGCAAGTTGAACTGTTTATTTTCGTATCGAGTTCGAGTCATATCATCGTGTTGAGTTTAAAATTTTCAACCTTAGTTAAGATAGAAAAAATAATTTTTTTTAATTTAAATTATTATTTTTTATTTTTAAAATATATATACATATTTTATCATTGTATTTTTATATGAAATTAATGTATGCATAAGATATATAGACAAATAAGATACATCTCAACACAAATAATTAATTTTCCATCCACTTTCCTTCCGATTTTGGAGAGATTGATTTTGGTGAGTCGGAAGGAAAGTTAATCCATCAACTTTTTCATCCTTTCTACTTTCCTTCCTTACCAAACATGATATTGTTTTTATCCCTCCAACTTTTCATCCCTCCAACTTTTCATCCTCCCACTTTTCCATCGTACCAAACGGAGCATTAGGGTTTTAATTTCCCTATATAAAGGGATGCATGTATAGGTTTTATAGAGGTTAGACTTTAATTATTATTACCGATATTGAATCTTGATATTGTTTTTTCTTCAAATTCTCTCTCTGTCTTCATTCCCTTCTTTTTTTTTCATCTCCTTTTTCTTCCTTTCTCATCCCTAATTCTTTCATACTAAGATCTACATCAATTTGGTATCAGAGCCTAACTTCGATTCGTACAAATTACAAAAATCACAACAACACTGTTCATCGAAAAAAAAAACTGTTCGTCAAAATCATAGCAATACTATTCACGCACACTGTTCATGCGNTTCATTCCCTTCTTTTTTTTTTCATCTCCTTTTTCTTCCTTTCTCATCTTTAATTCTTTCATACTAAGATCTACATCAATTTGGTATCAGAGCCCAACTTCGATTCGTACAAATTACAAAAATCACAACACTGTTCATCGGAAAAAAAAACTGTTCGTCAAAATCATAGCAATACTATTCACGCACACTGTTCATGCGCACTGTTCATCGTTATCATTGCTCCTGTGGACTTAGGATCATCGCTACCTCTTGTGCTTAACAAAAACACCCCAAAACAATTACAAAAACACCCCCAAGAAGTTCCAGAATTGTACGAACATTCCCAGAATGTCAAAAAAATTGCAAAATCACTCCCATAAGTTCAAGCAAATTGCAGAAATACCATCCAAAACTCCAAAATTGCAGAAACTCTCTAGCAAATTCAAAACAATTATNCGCTACCTCTTGTGCTTAACAAAAACACCCCAAAACAATTACAAAAACACCCCAAGAAGTTCCAGAATTGTACGAACATTCCCAGAATGTCAAAAAAATTGCAAAATCACTCCCATAAGTTCAAGCAAATTGCAGAAATACCATCCAGAACTCCAAAATTGCAGAAACTCTCTACCAAATTCAAAACAATTATAGAAACATCACCCTAGAAGTTCTAAAAATTGCAAAAACACCCCAGAAATTCTAAAATTATAGAAACATCCCCAACATATCCAAAAAATTACAAAATCACTCCCAAAAATTCTAGAAAATTACAAAAGTATCCCCCTAAAAGTTTTAAAATTTGCAAAATCATCCCTAAAAAATTTTATAATTTCCTCTTGATGATGGTATGCATACTCCCATAAAAATTTGAGATTAATATTTTTGTTCATTGAAAAATTAGAGAATTTGCAAAGGTTCCACAACATATTTTCTTCTATTTAAGTTTTCTCACTTATTGTAATTGTCAATTGCATTCTTGAACTCGTTCTTATGTTATTCTCATCTTTCAAAAATCAATCATGAGTTCATATGATCCTTATAATGTCTATTCATATACTTATCCAACATTAAGAATGTCTCAAGTTCACAGTTCTCTACAACGTCATCACTATACCTATTCTACTCTTAGAGTTTCTCGGAGTCATCATAAAGTCCGTAGTAAGTTTGAGTTTTATTATGAAGATTATCTAGAATACTACTCTGGAATACTTAGGTCACATAACAGTTATCAACGTCATGCTTTCCAAAGTCATCATCAAGGTCAATTTGGTTCTATCTTCAATGTCATTAGTGATCATTCAAAAACCCAAACTGTCCTAGAGAAAATGGTTGAGATCTTTGAAATTGGAGTTGCTAATACTAAACATTTACTCGGCCAATTACATGAAGAGTGTAGAGAGATGAAAAACCAATTATCTGAATTAACAACTCAACTTTNAACTAAAAAAAATGGGGACTGATTAAGACACTTCACAAAAATGAACACTGATAGTTTTCATGTTTTAAAAGAATTGCATGTTGTCAGCATTATTAATGCCCTTGAATATGTCTTTCTATATGTATACGATCAATCTATCAACTATTCATTGATCACTCAATCAATAATGCAACGACTTGTCACCATCATTTAGGCATAAATAGCGAAGTTATTAAACAAAAATTCCAAAGTAAGCTTAGTGATGGAAATCGTGTAGGAATTGGATAGATATTATAGATTAATTATGATAGTTATTTAGATACTTTTAATATTTATCTTTTAAGTAATTTCTTTTAACTTATGAGGGTTTATTTGTCATTATTTATTTGTTTTATGCTCCGTTTGGTAGGGAGGATGGAAAGTAGGAGGGATACACTTTCTATCCTTCAAGGATAGAAAGTGGGAAGGATACATTTTTCTTCCTTTGTGTTTAGTTGAATGGAAAATAAAAATAACTATTTTTTTTTTAATTTTTTTTTATGCTGGCTAAGATTAGAGGTGACAATCGAGTCGAGTTGTGTCATGTTAGATTCGTGTTAAGTCATTACGAGTTTGTGTTGAATATTAGTCAAATCTAACTTAACTAATTTAACTAATTGTGTCGTGTCGAGTTGCAAGTTGAACTGTTTATTTTCGTATCGAGNATTGTGTCATGTTAGATTCGTGTTAAGTCATTACGAGTTTGTGTTGAATATTAGTCAAATCTAACTTAACTCATTTAACTAATTGTGTCGTGTCGAGTTGCAAGTTGAACTGTTTATTTTCGTATCGAGTTCGAGTCATATCATCGTGTTGAGTTTAAAATTTTCAACCTTAGTTAAGATAGAAAAAATAATTTTTTTTAATTTAAATTATTATTTTTTATTTTTAAAATATATATACATATTTTATCATTGTATTTTTATATGAAATTAATGTATGCATAAGATATATAGACAAATAAGATACATCTCAACACAAATAATTAATTTTCCATCCACTTTCCTTCCGATTTTGGAGAGATTGATTTTGGTGAGTCGGAAAGAAAGTTAATCCATCAACTTTTTCATCCTTTCTACTTTCCTTCCTTACCAAACATGANAGATTGATTTTGGTGAGTCGGAAGGAAAGTTAATCCATCAACTTTTTCATCCTTTCTACTTTCCTTCCTTACCAAACATGATATTGTTTTTATCCCTCCAACTTTTCATCCCTCCAACTTTTCATCCTCCCACTTTTCCATCGTACCAAACGGAGCATTAGGGTTTTAATTTCCCTATATAAAGGGATGCATGTATAGGTTTTATAGAGGTTAGACTTTAATTATTATTACCGATATTGAATCTTGATATTGTTTTTTCTTCAAATTCTCTCTCTGTCTTCATTCCCTTCTTTTTTTTTCATCTCCTTTTTCTTCCTTTCTCATCCCTAATTCTTTCATACTAAGATCTACATCAATTTGGTATCAGAGCCTAACTTCGATTCGTACAAATTACAAAAATCACAACAACACTGTTCATCGAAAAAAAAAACTGTTCGTCAAAATCATAGCAATACTATTCACGCACACTGTTCATGCGCACTGTTCATCGTTATCATTGCTCCTGTGGACTTAGGATCATCGCTACCTCTTGTGCTTAACAAAAACACCCCAAAACAATTACAAAAACACCCCAAGAAGTTCCAGAATTGTACGAACATTCCCAGAATGTCAAAAAAATTGCAAAATCACTCCCATAAGTTCAAGCAAATTGCAGAAATACCATCCAGAACTCCAAAATTGCAGAAACTCTCTACCAAATTCAAAACAATTATAGAAACATCACCCTAGAAGTTCTAAAAATTGCAAAAACACCCCAGAAATTCTAAAATTATAGAAACATCNAGGTTTATTTGTTATTATTTATTTATTTTAGGGTTTTAGTTTCCCTATATAAAGGGATGCATGGAAGGGTTTTATAGAGATTAGACTTTGATTATTATTACTGATATTAAATCCAGATAATGCTTCTTCCTTAAATTCTTTCTCTATCCTCATCCCCTTCTTCTTCCCTACTATGATCTGCATCACTTAGCAATTCTTTTAAAACCTAGTTGAAACATAGCAAACACAACAACACTAGTAGCAGAAAAATCTAGGTAAATTGATGGCTAATTACAACTACTATCACATTCAAATAAAAACACAACCAAAAAAAGCCTAAATGTGCCAATCAAGGTCAATTAAAGAAAGTTCTAAACATAATAAAAAGCATTAACCATGAAATTACAATCTGATCCCAACCCATATTCTCAAAAAGCCCAATTGAAGAAAGAAAGTGAGAGGATGGGCACAAGAAACTATATTTGAGTAATGTGTAAAATATAAAAAACTTTTTTTTTTTTGAAAAATTCAAGGTGGGCACGCCACATCTTCATCAACATTGAAGATATTTTATAGAACCCTTCCTTTTTAGCCATATGCTNATCTGAATTAACAACTCAACTTTCCCACTTGACTAAAATTCTTGCAAATCAACAAATGAACGAAAATAAGGACAAGTCTCCAGTTTCACCTAATATTAGACACCCGCATAATGATAGCCATATTTCTATTCCGTTAGACCCTCATACTTTCTATCCTTCAAAACATACTTTTAATCGTTTGAACATTGATACTAGTAATGAGATTATTTTTGATCTTATTATGTTTCCTACCTCATCGGAGCCAAAAGTTGAATCATCACTAATTATTGANTTCTGAATTAACAACTCAACTTTTCCACTTGACTAATATTCTTGCAAGTCAACAAATGAACGAAAATAAGGACAAGTCTCCAGTTTCACCTAATATTAGACACCCNCTAAAACCTAGTTGAAACATAGCAAACACAACAACACTAGTAGCAGAAAAATCTAGGTAAATTGATGGCTAATTACAACTACTATCACATTCAAATAAAAACACAACCAAAAAAAGCCTAAATGTGCCAATCAAGGTCAATTAAAGNTTGTTGGCAATTATTCTATGTCTACTATTTCGAATTATGATGGCATTGTTGTGGATTCTTCTTTACCTGAGATTGTTGACATTGTTCTGAATTCTGTCCCACTTGAGAGTGTAAACTTTGTTTCTTTGCCTACTATCAAGTATTCAATTGAGTTTGTACTTTTTTATTTTTAGCACCAGGGTGTTATAGTTACTCTTTTGTCATCGATGTCTTGTCCCGCTGAATGCCTTTTGTTCAAATCTAATGAAAATTGTTTTACTATTTTTGAGTTTGGATCTAATGCTTATTTACTTATTTTTTCATTGAATGTTAGTATTAATCCAGATTTTTATTTGGAGGACATGCTACTTAATCGAGGTACTCCAAAACCTCTTATTTTGTTAGTCGGTGTTTCTATAGGTGGAATTGCTTCTTCCTCAACACTAGCTCCAATTCTTATCTTTTTGTTTCCAATGCATATTTCGAGCCAAATAAATGATGTGCTACATCACCAAATTTACATTGATACAGATGGAGATTCTTGCATTTATTATGATCGATGGAAAGATGTTGATAGTTCTTTCATTTTAGATGAGGCGTTATATCATTTTCATGCTACTCTCTTAGAGTACTTCTGCTTTGAAGACTCTCCGGAGGAGAGTTTTTCTCAACTAGAAAAGAATGATGGGGATCATGTAGGAATTGGATAGATATTATAGATTAATTATGATAGTTATTTAGATACTTTTAATATTTATCTTTTAAGTAATTTCTTTTAACTTATGAAGGTTTATTTGTTATTATTTATTTATTTTAGGGTTTTAGTTTCCCTATATAAAGGGATGCATGGAAGGGTTTTATAGAGATTAGACTTTGATTATTATTACTGATATTAAATCCAGATAATGCTTCTTCCTTAAATTCTTTCTCTATCCTCATCCCCTTCTTCTTCCCTACTATGATCTGCATCACTTAGCAATTCTTCTAAAACCTAGTTGAAACATAGCAAACACAACAACACTAGTCGCAGAAAAATCTAGGTAAATTGATGGCTAATTACAACTACTATCACGTTCAAATAAAAACACAACCAAAAAAAGCCTAAATGTGCCAATCAAGGTCAATTAAAGAAAGTTCTAAACATAATAAAAAGCATTAACCATGAAATTACAATCTGATCCCAACCCATATTCTCAAAAAGCCCAATTGAAGAAAGAAAGTGAGAGGATGGGCACAAGAAACTATATTTGAGTAATGTGTAAAATATAAAAAACTTTTTTTTTTTTGAAAAATTCAAGGTGGGCACGCCACATCTTCATCAACATTGAAGATATTTTATAGAACCCTTCCTTTTTAGCCATATGCTCCCAACTTGAAATAGCCCCTTTTTTTTTCAAGCAATCATAACCTAAAATAATTACCCTCATCTAGCAGTGGTCTTTGTTGAGAAAACCACCCTTGCTATTTTTCAGAAACTAAACATATCTACCCTTAGCAAAGTGAAAGAAGGTTGATAATAAATCCACAATCTTCAATGCAACCAATGTGTTAAGTCCGCCAAGCTAGAAAGTCAAATGGTCCCCAATAAAATAGGCCAACATAGAACACCAACATCTAAAAATGGAACTAGGTAATGTTGGAATCCTTTCCTATATATTGAAGACATAGGCAAGGATAAAATCTATATTTGTCCCATGTTGTTTGATATTATAACACTTTGCCCTTTATGGTTCCTCATATGATTTTGGACTAATCTGAATAATTAACATTTCTTAATGGTGAAGATAAAATGACATTATTACATTATATATTAGCTAATTTTTAATAATATAGAAATGCACATGAATCACCACTAATACATCATAGCCCCCGTCAATGTCCACTTCACAATTGCAGCACCCTAGACTGCTTAATTAAATTGCTACCCAAATACCATTTCTCTCCACCAAATTGCAAAACATGGTTACAACCACCCCTATACCTTTTCTCCATTTGTGTCCATGCTTTACAATAAAGAATATGATCAATCATATTGAAAACAAATAGTTGCNCGAATCATGATGGCATTGTTGTGGATTCTTCTTTACCTGAGATTGTTGACATTGTTCTGAATTCTGTCCCACTTGAGAGTGTAAACTTTGTTTCTTTGCCTACTANGCTTTTGTTATAGAATATGTATATATAATTAGATTATATTAAACTGTATAAAATCTAACGTATGCACTAGTCTAAACAAAATGTATAGAAATCAAAACCAGTGCATTTACATTGACACAGAACAACACAAATCGTAAAATCCAAAAAATCAAATATCCATAAATTCAATAATAAANACTTATTTTTTCATTGAATGTTAGTATTAATCCAGATTTTTATTTGGAGGACATGCTACTTAATCGAGGTACTCCAAAACCTCTTATTTTGTTAGTCGGTGTTTCTATAGGTGNTTGACACAGAACAACACAAATCGTAAAATCCAAAAAATCAAATATCCATAAATTCAATAATAAAAACAACAATCCAAACCCTGTGTAATCACAGTTTCCTTAAGACAGATTTGTTTTCTCTTAGTGCTTAAGGTTGATAAGCAATTGTGTCCTAAAATAGAACAGATTTCGTTCTTGAAAATGCAGCATTTCAATCTCCATGACTCTAACAGACACAATTCTGTGTTTATACTTGAAACTGAACTTAAAATAATAATGCCGCAATATGCAGAGAGAGAAGAAAGACTGAATATTTAATTTAATATTTTGGATAATTGAAAGAACTAGAATGAGAGAGTAATTCTTGAATTGTTCATTGGTATGTTTTGAGAGTGTAAGGAATTACCTATTTATAGACTCACTAGTAATTTTTCATAATTGGTGTAACCATATGTAATGGTACCTTTTTATCCAAAGGGTATCAATGGTGATATTATAAAAAAGTACAACCTTTTAAAATGGTGTCTTTTAGTCCAAGAGATATCAATGGTGACTTTATAAAAAGTTGTGACTATTTGTAATGGTGTCTTTTAACTAAAAGATGTTCATGGTGACTTTATGCAAATATGTAACTATTGGATTGGTGTCTTTAATCAAAAGTCACCAATTTTAAATTAGTAGTCTTTCATGTCATATTTATTTCACACCTTTTCAATTGCTTCCAAAAGTCACAAAGACTTTAATAATTTTTCATTCACTAGTTAATGGTTTTTCTTAAATAAATATACCGTTATTTCCAACAATCTCCCTTATGAAAAAAATTTAATGTATAATAATACAGACGCTAGTTCAAGTATAAGTAAAAGGTTACTGCATCTGGATAAGTAGCTAGTGATCTTGAACTTTCCGTCATGACAAACTATCAAATTTACTTGGTTATCCAGTAGACATGATGTCTTTGAACTTTCTACCATTTGTGCAAACCAAAACAATAAAATTCACACAGTTTCCCTTCGGACACAGTTGGTTCTCATGTTTGTGTTCATTTTGACCTTGAACACCACTTAGTTTCATCAATAATTGTAGAACAATCAGTCTACGATTCTCTTAGAAGCGGCCCCTTCTTTACCCACATAGGTGATTTCTGATTAAGAGTATCCTACTATACCCCACTTCGATATTTCCAAGTCACAGAATATCATTAAAAACGTTACTTACCCTAATTNATATCCTGCTATATCCCACTTCGATATTTCCAAGTCACAGAATATCATTAAAAACGTTACTTACCCTAATTCTCGCGACAAATGTGCATTGTATCATCATAGGAATGGGAAGGAGTTTTGAAAATCTCCTCAGTGCGTTCTAAGTTACACATAATTCGGTTGTCCCTTTGAACTTTAGATCTTGAGATCTTCAGTTGCTAAGTTGGGATATCATTATGATGACTTTTGGTTAAGCAATAGGCTTTAAGCCCATTCCCCTTGATAAACTTTTCACTTGGTCTCTAATCAAACCTTTTGTAAGCGGATCTGCAGATATGCAATATTATCCTTTGACCTCACATAGTCAATGGATATAATACAATTAGAGAGCAATTGTCTAATGGTATTGTGTCTTCGACGTATGTGTTTAGACTTACTGTTATACATACAATTATGTGCCCTTTCAATCATAGATTGACTATCACAATTAATGCATATTGCAAGCATAGACTTTGACCAATTTTGGAATATCCTCTAATAAGGTACAAAGTCATTCTGCGAATTCTCTAGCTTTAGCTAAGGCAATGAACTCAGATTCCATTGTAGATCTAGCAATATAAGTTTGCTTTGAGAATTTCCAAGATACGGCTGCACTACCTAAGGTAAAGACATACCCATTCGTAGATTTTGAATCTTTAGTATCGGNCGGTTTTTCTTAAATAAATATACCGTTATTTCCAACAATCTCCCTTATGAAAAAAATTTAATGTATAATAATACGGACGCTAGTTCAAGTATAAGTAAAAGGTTACTGCATCTGGATAAGTAGCTAGTGATCTTGAACTTTCCGTCATGACAAACTATCAAATTTACTTGGTTATCCAGTAGACATGATGTCTTTGAACTTTCTACCATTTGTGCAAACCAAAACAATAAAATTCACACAGTTTCCCTTCGGACACAGTTGGTTTTCATGTTTGTGTTCATTTTGACCTTGAACACCACTTGGTTTCATCAATAATTGTAGAACAATCAGTCTACGATTCTCTTAGAAGCGGCCCCTTCTTTACCCACATAGGTGATTTCTGATTAAGAATATCCTGCTATATCCCACTTCGATATTTCCAAGTCACAGAATATCATTAAAAACGTTACTTACCCTAATTCTCGCGACAAATGTGCATTGTATCATCATAGGAATGGGAAGGAGTTTTGAAAATCTCCTCAGTGCGTTCTAAGTTACACATAATTCGGTTGTCCCTTTGAACTTTAGATTTTGAGATCTTCAGTTGCTAAGTTGGGATATCATTATGATGACTTTTGGTTAAGCAATAGGCTTTAAGCCCATTCCCCTTGATAAACTTTTCACTTGGTCTCTAATCAAACCTTTTGTAAGCAGATCTGCAGATATGCAATATTATCCTTTGACCTCACATAGTCAATGGATATAATACAATTAGAGAGCAATTGTCTAATGGTATTGTGTCTTCGACGTATGTGTTTAGACTTACTGTTATACATACAATTATGTGCCCTTTCAATCATAGATTGACTATCACAATTAATGCATATTGCAAGCATAGACTTTGACCAATTTTGGAATATCCTCTAATAAGGTACAAAGTCATTCTGCGAATTCTCTAGCTTTAGCTAAGGCAATGAACTCAGATTCCATTGTAGATCTAGCAATATAAGTTTGCTTTGAGAATTTCCAAGATACGGCTGCACTACCTAAGGTAAAGACATACCCATTCGTAGATTTTGAATCTTTAGTATCAGATATCCAATTAGTATCGGTATATCCCTCGAGTATTACCATTTTCTTAAAAAGATGGATATTAACATCAATAGGTGTTCTCATAGGTTTTATCTCATACTTCTTTGAACTTATCAAGTACTTTTTCAATTTAATGATATTGATATAACACGAGTCCATCTGACATTTTAAAATTTTTAATTCCTAATATAACGTCAACAACACCTAAGTCTTTCATTTCAAACCTATTTGTCAACATCCACTTGGTAGCTTTAAGGACATCGTTATTACTGCCTATAATTAGCATGTCGTCTACATAAAGACATATTATAACATATTCACTATGAGTGCTCTTGATATATACACATTTGTCACTCATTTATTTTGAACCCATTTGACAACATTACTTTGTCAAATTTTTCATGTCACTGCTTCGGTGCTTGTTTTAAACTATACAAAGATTTAACAAGTTTGCATACTTTTTTTTTCTTGTCCATTAAGGTTGTTCCATATATATTTCTTCATCTAATTCACCATTTAGGAACTTGCCCAATCTGCATTTGTAAACTCTTCTAACCAAAGGTAACCATTCGATTGATACAACAATTTAAGTCTAGGAGCTCGGTTGAGTTATTGGACAACATCCCTAAGTGGCACTCAGGAGCTCCCCCTAAGCAACAAAACCTTGTGGTTACTCCACATGAACCTCATCTGTAAATTCACCATGTAAGAAAACATTCTTAATATCCAATAGAAATTAGGGTCAATCAAAATTAGCAACAAGAGAAACAAAAATCCTACTAGAAAGAGTTTTGGCAATCAGAGAAAAGCTTTTTGCCTAGTCAATAGACTCAACACCGTATGTTTGGGTATATCTTTTAGCAACCAAACATGTTTTGAAACAATCTATAATGCCATTCGAGTGAAATTTAGTTGTGTATACCCACAATACCCAACAGAGTGCTTACCAGGAGGTAATGAGACCAAATCATGATTATGATTATGATGAAGGGCATGCATTTCTTCTCGCATAGCTTTCCTCCAACTCAAATCGAAAAGGAATTTGCTATTATCTTATGAACAGACATAGCAGATAGCTGAGAGACAGAACATGAATGCAAGGGGTAACAAATGAAATGAAACAAAATTAGTAATGACATAGGAACGAGTATCTATACGGAGAGCAATAGGTAGATAATCGGATACATCTAAGGTGGTTAATGTTAGGTTTGATACATTTGTGGTTGTGTATCTTTTAGATTAAGCTGTTGCACAAACTAGTGTGTCATAATAATATTTTCTTCCAGTTTCTTCTATCCCCATTCTACTATTTCTTTGATCAATGTTATCATGGTATTAGAGAAGGTTAGGATCCCTAAACACGGCTAATTAGTCATTGAAGGTAGCAGAAGCATTTCTAACAAAAATCGAGGGTTGACGTCATCATCACTTCTAATGAAGTATCATGATATCATCAATAGGAACAGTCGAGACCATCATATTGGTCGTTGAAGTATGCTTTGTTTTTTACTTTATGGCCATTTGATAGGAGTTTTGAATGTCGTGATGAAATTGGGTCAAATTTCTTCCACCTTAGAATTTTCAAGAATTTCTTTGATTGTGATGCTCGAGATCCTTCCAAAGGGCCGTCATTTGGAGTTATTGGTAATCCAATGTGTGATTTGAAGTTTTCTGAGTGGATTTTGGTTGAGATTTGGGCAAAAATAGGAGTTGGCTACTTATTCTTCTCTCCTGGCTCTTCTATGTGTTAGCGGTTGAACCTATGCTTCTATTATTGTTGCATTATGCATTAAAATTAGAAGGGTAGTTTAGTATTTTGCACTATATGACTATATATGAATTGGTATAGTTGTTTAATCTTAGTACAAGACACACTTTTCCCATTCTCTTTCTCTTCTTCCCTTTTATTCTCTAAAACTCGAACTCCATAATAATTCAACTTAGTATTAGAGCATCAATCAAACCTTAAAGATTTAAGTCATCGGATTGTTCAGAAAGCTTCAACAGTGTCATTGGATTGTCCACTCTGAAATGCTGACGTCAGCAACCAATTTTTGCAAAATTTTTTGAAATTTTTATAGAAGACTTAAAATCTTCTTCTAAGATTTATGGTGATTTTGTGGATTTTTTTGAAGCTGTTTGGTTAGTCTTTCGATTTTTTGAAAGATTTTCGATTTTTTGGGGGTTCGGCTTGAGAGCATGATTTTGTGCCAATCCAGTATTTTTTCTGGTTCGGATCTCCTTAGAAAAGTGCGAATAAAAATACTACAGCATGCCCAGACTGATTTGTTGAGTGTTTCTTAGATTTGTGAGGATTTTTGCTCCTATGGGACTATCGGCACCCCTATTTGACACTGTTCAGGTGTTGGGTGCTCTGTTACACACTCGGGGAGCCTTGTTTCGCCTCTAGTTCATGTCTCTCCAATCTTCTTACTCCATTTTGGTACAATTTTTTATATTTTACAGTAGTGGGCTGGTTCTTTGGTAGAGTTTTTTCAGTGATTATTTGTTAATTTGTGTTGCTTCGATTGGGTAAACATGTCCAACGATAGTGCAACGTCCACTAATGTTGGGGAAAGCATTGGAGGAAGTGGGGTGAGCCATTTGGGTGCTTTGGTAAATAACCCTTCTCTCCAAATATCCCAAAAAAATTGGATGGGACCAACTACTTGGCATGGTTGAGGGTGTGTTTGTTATCAATTCAAGGCTGAATACAGAGCTATGGCTCATGGGGTTTGTGAGTNTAAATAACCCTTCTCTCCAAATATCCCAAAAAAATTGGATGGGACCAACTACTTGGCATGGTTGAGGGCGTGTTTGTTATCAATTCAAGGCTGAATACAGAGCTATGGCTCATGGGGTTTGTGAGTTTTTGCAGCTCCGAACATTACTGGGAGAGCTGGAATTTTCTGATGATGGACCTATGAAGTTTTACTGTAACAATAAGGTTGCTATCGACATTGCCCATAATCCAGTTCAACATGATACAACAAAACATGTTGAAATTGACCGGCATTTTATTAAGAAGTTAAATAGCGGTTTGATTTGCATGACTTTTGTGAAATTAGAGAATCAATAGGCTGATATCTTCACAAAGGGGCTTAGTAACAAGGTTTTTCACCCCGTCGTTTGCAAATTCGGCATGAGAGATATCTATGCACCAACTTGAGGGGGAGTGCTGCGTTATGCATTAGTATTAGAAGAGGGGTAGTTTAGTATTTTGCACTATATGACTACATATATGTTGGTGTAGTTGTTTAACCTAATACAAGATGCACTTCTTTCTCTCTTCTTCCCGTTTATTCTATAAAACCCTTACTCCATAATAATTCAACTATTATTCAGGTTAGGTAACTGTTGGAATGCTGATTTGTTGCTATTTCTCTTGCTGGAGTGCTACTACACTTTGATATTGCAATTGTTTAGGTTAAAACCCTAATCTGATGGTTCCTTTTTTGTTATAAGAAACACTTTTATTAAAAATAATAAGGTTACATTATCCAAGAAAAAAAGTTGATATGATGTCCAACCCCAAAACTTGCAAAAAACACATCATTCTATCAGATACAAGACATTGTCCAGCTTGTGGTAATACAAAGAAGAGGACCGTTATCAAAAAAATTTGTCACTCAGGCCCAAAAATATCTAAAAACTAGATCTGATTCCACATCCCTTCCACCACATCGCTCTTGTCTTCAAAGATCCTTGCATTCCTTTCAAACCAAATAATCCACACAACGACTAAAAAAGCACAATGCCAAAGAGTGTGTCAGCCCTTCCTCCTCCACCCAATTCTTTAAAAGTTGTACACAACATAGATGAGATAGTCCTTGGTGCCACCCAACAAATCCCTACCACATCAAATAATTTATTCCATAATGACAATGTCGTAGGACAATGTAAAAATAAATTATTCATACTTTCACAACTGCCCTTCCATATAACGCACCATTGCAAAGAAGACAAGTATAAGATCTTCTTTGAAGCATACCACTAGTATAAATCTTCCCATAAGCAATCACCCATACATAGACTTACACTTTTAAAGGCAATTTGGCCTTCTAAATCTTCAATAAAGGGTAAAAAGGAGGAATATAGGGAATATCAACCAAAGACTGAAAGAAAAACTTACATGAAAGACACCGAAAGGATCAATAACCCAACATCTTCTAACCAACAAATTAACATCCAAAATAACTAAATCAATCATAGAAAGAAGTAAGGCCAACTCCAATGATTCTGTCTAATTAAAATTTTTGCAAAACCAAAATCCCAAGATATTGTGCTAAAAGAGAACNTAAGGCCAACTCCAATGATTTTGTCTAATTAAAATTTTTGCAAAACCAAAATCCCAAGATATTGTGCTAAAAGAGAACCTAGCCAAAGATGCAACACTATAAACATGATAACGAGAGAATCGAAAAAAGCATCAGATACATATCCTGTGGGAATTATAGTCAAGTTATTAGTTTTTGCCTTTTTTGTCCTTACTATGGTTTTTATATCTTACCCAGACGAGAGGGGTGTTCTGGTTAGTTGCACTCTTATTTAGTTATATATACAAGACTCTATACTCAGTTTTTGCATCATTTTTTACTCTCAAACAATTTTAGTTGGTATCAGAGCCAAACCCTAGTCCCCTAGCCTACCCTTACCCATCCCTCACCCTAAACCCAGCCGCTGCCCTTACCCTAGCCGCCGCTGCCCAACCACCTCGACACACCCACTCACTTGTGCCTAAGCCTCTGCTACCTACCACCTTGCATACCCACCAGAGCCCCCTGGCAGCCAACGCCAGCGCCCACAGGCCACTAGCGCTAGCACCCTTAGCCACTAGAGCCATCCTTCACGCCCTGTCCTACAGCACCTCTAGTCCACCACAACGCCGCCAATATGTTACTCTTCGCGCTATTGGCTTCTCTTTCCCCTAAGGTTGAAGCATCTAGGGACTTTTAAGA
The DNA here is from genome assembly GCA_963454935.2 of Ilex paraguariensis. NCBI lineage: Eukaryota > Viridiplantae > Streptophyta > Magnoliopsida > Aquifoliales > Aquifoliaceae > Ilex > Ilex paraguariensis. The sequence goes on from CAUOFW020004203.1 coordinate 420,610, forward strand.
GAGGTTGGATCTCCTCCTCCGTTGATCTACTTTTGATGCAGTAGGTCACTTATATATATTTTTTCTGGATTCTTGGCNATTGGCTTCTCTTTCCCCTAAGGTTGAAGCATCTAGGGACTTTTAAGAGAGGTTGGATCCCCTCCTCTGTTGATCTACTTTTGATGCAGTAGGTCACTTATATATATTTTTTCTGGATTCTTGGCGTTGTGACCTATTATTTATAAGCTTTTTGGACCTCTTTTATTTGTCACTATTATTCGACTGGAGGTATATTATTCTCCTTTATTTTTCCTCTATTTAACTTAAAGTAGTTTGTCACAGTTTGCCACATTATTGTTCTAGTTATGATCACTAGTGAAGGACTTGAGACCCCTACCGTTATTATATTCACTTGGGAGATACCGTCCACTTTTATACCAATTACCCCTCCGACCTTTTATGTTTGACCAATATACAGTGTCTACTGGTACAATTGCATTACCGACACATTTGTATTACCGAAAATGTTGGGTATAATCTCTTAGAAAGTTATAGCATAGTTATTGAATGGTCGTAACTTTGTTGAGTGGTCACACTCGTTTCAACTTTTCTTAGAGCATTTTGGGAAGCTTGGTTGACTGATAAGATCGCACCCAAAGCCAGCTACTAAAGATCCTAGATATTCTGTGTGGTTCTCCAAAAAATGTGCTATTCTTTAGATAGTTACTTGGCTCTATAGAGCCATCTATTTGTAGGATTCATCAGTTTCAGAGCTTTGTCCTAAATTGTCGATCAATCTCAACATTTTTGGTTCTATCATGTTGAACAGGATTGTGTATAATATTGATAGCTACCTTATTATCACAGTACAGTCTCATTGGCCCATCACTACGAATCCCTAGCTCACTTAGTAGAGTTTGGAGCCACATAAGCTCACATATTCCATGAGTCATTGCTCTGTATTCAGCCTCTTTACTAAACCTGGCTACCACTGCTTGTTTTTTACTCCACCATGTAACCAGTCCGCATCAGTGAATGTATCTAGTTTCAAGTGACCATTATTAGAGAACAAGATCCCTTTCCCAGGAGCAGACTTGAGATATCTCAAAATACGATAAACAGTTTCCACATGTGAGATTCGAGGGTCATACATGAATTGACTTACAATCCCAGCTGCATAGGCAATATCCGGCCGAGTATAAAAGAGATATATCAATCTCCTCACTAATCTCTAGTATCTCTCCTTATTTGCAACATCACCAATACCACTCACTAGCCGCTGGTTGGCTTCAATGGGAGAATCTGTGGGTCTATATCCCAACATACCAGATTCTTCAACTTGTCAAGAACATATTTCTCCTAAGGGAAAAAAATGCCTTTACCAAATCTGAAAACTTCAATCCCAAGAAAATATCTCAATAGACTCAAGTCTTTAATTTCAAATTCCCTAGCCAACTGAGCTTTCAGTTTGGTGATCTCCTGTACATCATTCTCAATTATCACTATGTCTTCTACGTATACAATGAGGACTGTAATTCTGTCATCTACCAGCCTGATGAACATAGTATAATCTGCATGACTTTGATTATATCCAAATTTCAACATAGATTTAAGAAACCTATTAAACCAGGCTCTAGGTGATTGTTTTAACCCAGAAAATGACTTCTTTAACTTACACACCTTTCCTTCAGTTACCTGAGATAAAAAACCAAGTGGAATCTCCATATATACCTCCTCCTCCAAGTCTTCAATGAGAAAGACATTCTTCACATCCAACTATTGCAGACTCCATCCCAAATTAGTTGTACAGGAGAGAAAGGCACATATGGAGTTCATCTTTGCCACTAAGGCAAAAGTCTCTTGATAATCAATTCTATACATTTGATTGAATCCCTTAGCAACCAATCTTGTCTTGTTTCTCTCAATTGAACCATCAACTTGTTGTTTGACAGTGAACACCCAACTACCCTTACTCCAACAAGAAATGGAACTAATTCTCATGTGTCATTCTTCTTTAAGGCTCTCATTTCCTCTACCATAACTTCTTGTCACTTCAGATTTGTGAGAGCTTCCTTCCAACCCTGAGGAATAGATATCGAGGACAAGTAAGAAACAAATGTATGATAGGATGGAAACAAGGAATCATAAGAAACAAAGTTAAATATGGTGTGTTAGGAACAAGCTCGAACACCTTGTCTAACTGCAATAGGAAGCTCAGAGTCGTCAATAGTGGGATTATCAATAACCTGGGTGACAACGAGAAGCTCATTACCTAGTGAACCAGTAAGAGATGCTAGAACTGAAGCGGAGGAATTCAATTGACCCAGCGGCATATGGGTGCTTTGTACCTTCTGACGTCGAGAATAGGTCTTCAGAGTACTGGGTGGATCATTGGTACTAATAATTAGTTACTCCCCTGATTCGTATCCCACTAGAAAGGCAATTAAAGGAAGGGCTTTTGACATACCATCTCTTCCTCAATAGTTGGATTCTCCCCCTGGAGAGATTGCTGGAAAGGAGAGAAAAAGTACTCAAATTCACAAAAGGTAACATCCACACTAATATACATCTTATATGTCGGTAGATAGTAGCATTTATACCCTTTTTGAGTGGGAAAATAACCTAGAAAAACACAGCGCAGAGCCTTAGGATCAAGTTTCCCTTAGATGTCCTGTGGTCGTGGACAAAACAAACACACAAAAGTTTTAATTGGAAGGAAAGAAACGAAAAAAATCGTTAAAATCCCTAAAAGACACTCAATAGGAGACTTAAACTGCAAGACACTAGAAGGTAGATGATTAATAAGATAAGCAGCAGTAAGTACAACATCTCCCCAAAAATGTGGAGGAACATTCAAAGTAAATATCAAGAAACGAGTAACCTCAAGAAGATGGCAATTTTTCCACTAAGCAACACTATTTTTTTTTGGGGTACTAACACAAGTAGTTTGATAAAGGATGCCAACCTCATTAAGGTAAGAGCGATATTCCCCATCAATGTACTCAGTTCCATTGTCACTACGAAGAACTTTGAATTTGGCATCAACCTGGGTTCCAACCATTTTATGAAAAGAGCGAAAACAAAAGAAAACTTCACTTTTAGTGTGCAATAAATAAACTCAAGTAAGACGAGAATAACAATCTATAAAAGTGACAAACCAATGGTAACTTGAGATAGAGGCAACACGGGAAGGTCCCCACATATCAAAATGAATGATAACAAAAGAAGCAGTGCTTTTATTAGTAGTACTAGGATAAGAAGAATGTTTGTGCTCGGCAAATTCACAAGTATCACAAACAAAAAATTATCTACTACACTGTTTTATTAGACTAGGAAAAATATGCAATATAACACCAAATGAGGAATGTCCCAAACGCCTGTGCCACTATAGTAGGATCTGAAGGGCTGAAAGCCTGAAACACTATCTATCTGGAGAGCTTGACAAGTAGACTGAGAGGAAACTTCATCTAGGAAATATAGACACCCACGTGCTCTACCATTGTTAATACTTCGATATGTTCTATAATGTTTCAAAATATTTTGTTATATTTCGATGTATTTACATAATTATTTCAGAATGTTTCAAGATATTTTAAAATATTTTTGATATATTTCGACCAATATTTTTAAAAAATAATTCTTAATTTTTTTTCATTCTATTTTTGAAACAGGTCAAAACGTTTCCGAAACACGTCAAAATATTTTCATTTCCTAGGTGATTGAAACAATGCACCGAAACAAAACTTTGTTCCTTGTTAATCATTTTCCCCGAATCCACATCCTAAAAAATACAATGATTTGGGAAAAAAGTTACTGAACAATTCAAGAATTTAGTAACACTACTAACAGACAGTAAGTTAGTGAAAAAATTAAGAACATAAAGAGCAAAGGAAAGGGAAAAAGATGGTGAGCAATTAATTGAATATTTTTTGAAAATCGAGGATAAAGATTTATATGCCACCTTGACTTTATCCCTACCTGAACATATAGAGTATGAGAAGAAAAGACTAGAAGAACCTTTCATGTGGTCCATGGCTCCAAAATCTATTATCCAAGGAGCAGCTGAGGATAATGCAATAAACACACTAGATACACTTGTGTGACCAAATTTGGAGGAAGAACCATGATTAGGAGCCATCGTAGAGGAAGCATCAAGTCGAGCCATTAGGCGTATAACAGTCTGCATCTCATCTTGAGAAAAGGAAGACATGGTAATTCCACTAGACTGAGAGGGAGTCCCTAAAGATTCCGCCATATGTGCTTGAGACCTCCACCTTAGCCACCAGCTCAGCCAATCAGCTTCCAACAGAACTTTCTAGTGTGTTTGGTCTTGCCACAATAGTCACACTTTAAGGTATCCTTAATAGCAGTACCACTCTGATCAGTCGACTTGGGCAAAACTAGACTCAAGTCACGCTAAGGAATACCAACCAATTCAAACTGTTCCTAAGTTGGGGCATAAACTATAGCAATTCTCTGATTCTCCTCTTGCTAAAAATAAGCACAGGCCTCCTGTAAAGTGGAGAATGGACTAGGACCCAAAATTTGTACTCTAATCTGATTATACTCGACGTTACAAGCCAGCAAGAAAGTCATACACTCGTTCTTTCTCAACCATCTATTGAAATTTTACAGCATCATTAGAACAATCTGCTTGAAAATTTTGATAGTAGTCGAGCTCCTGCCACAAGGTTGTCAACTCTGAATAATAAACTGCAAGAGTACTATCTCTCTGATTAGCTTTTCGAACTTTCTTCTGAAGATCGTATGTCTTTGCAATATTACCTCGCTAAGCATATGTATGGGTCACGACAGTCCAAATCTTACGTGTTTTATTGACTGATAGAGGGTTGCATTAAGTTAAGCAACCAAGACATAACCAAAGCATTCCCAGAGGTCCACTACCTCAAAGAGATATCTATCTCATCAGGCTTCTTAGTCTTCCCAGTCAAATACTCATTTAAGCAATAACTTGAACTGATAATAAGTAAGTGAATGACCATGCCAGATAGTTGCTCTCATCTAATTTTTCAAAGCTAATTTGGAGCGAAGGGTTATTTGCTAGAGCATCTAAATGGCTCGACCCGCTACCTCCAATATGTACCCCAACATTAGTAGACGTCGTACTATCTTCTAATATGGTTACACAATAAGACCAACACAAAGAATAGCATAATACCACAGAAAAATGCCCCACAAGCAGAAAACAATCCAATGGCCTTCAAACAGTATACTGTGCAACAGCCCAAAGCAAAAGAGGAGGAAAACAACCTCTGTAAGCTCTCTAGAGCCCAGTGACTGTCCATGCTAGAATAGTGATGCTGGCTGCCAAGCAACTTTGGCCAAAAAACCACCGAAATCCACTTCAAATACAATTTGATGCACTGAGCAATCCTCCTGAGTCCTCGTAAAGTGGCATATTGATTCCTTATTTCTACCCATTCCGACCCATTATCCTAACATCTAGTATTGCATCTATATAAAATTGGTGTTTTGAATTGATTAGCATCCTTTGTGGATAAGAACTAAATGATGAACTCATAGTACCTGTGTTGCATGATCTTGTTTATTGATACTTTGTTGGTCATTGTCCTTTATACAAAATGGGTATCTTAATGCGCTTCAAAATGAAACATTGCACTGTTATATGTATTAGCAATCATTTTGTTTTCTGCTTCTTATGCTTTCAATTTTCTGTTTTGTTATGTTTCATTCGCTGATTTTTCTATTTTTGTTCACAGATCCTTATGAATGATATTCCTCCACAATCATTTGCTCAAGCATATTTTAACAGTAACATCCAAGTTACCGATGACATTCAGGGTGAGGGACAAGACTCAAGAAAAAGATCTAGAGTTTGAGATCAATTTGAAAAAATTGAAGCTGCAAATGAAGTTAAATGTAATCATTGTAGTAAATTTACAATTATCATCCAAGGAAAATATGTACTTCATCCTTACTTTATCATTTAGATCGTTGTAAATCCTATTTTGCGAGTGTGAATAAGGACACATTTCAACTAAAGTTAATTGGTGCATTCAAAAAAGATGGAGATGGTGTTAGTAGTAACCTTAGTGTTGCTAAATACAATGAAAAGAAAATTAGGGAAGCAATTGCTACTATGATTATAGTGGATGAATTTCCATTACGGTTGGTTGAAGCAGAAGGATACGCTGTGTTTGGTTAGGAGTAATAAAGCATGGGAATGGAATGACCATTACTTAGTAATGCTCATTCCAATGTTTGGTATGTAGTAATGAAAATCCATTCCATTCCTAAGTAATAGTTAATCCCACAAAACATGGGATTACCCATTACCAAATAAGACATGATATTACTCATTCCAAAGCACTCGGTAATGAACCCAAATTCGTAACATAAAAAACCCGATTCTTCTTTCCTCTTCATTTTCTCTTATTGGGCACTCTCCTCACCAAATCTCTCGTCCGTCCGACACTCCTCCGCTCGACTCTCGACTCTTCTCCATCAACACCCGTGCAATTCCACCCTTCCCATCATCCCCTCTTAGCTACTCTCTACCTATTTCTAACCAGTTTTTGAAGGGAACTGCTGAATCGACAATGAAGACCATCATAGACTAGACCATAACCAACTTTGGCCACCAATCTTAGGTAATTCCTCACTTAAGTTAGTCAACAATTGCATGTTTGTTGGGGTTTGGGCAATGTTTTTGATATTCTGATGGAATTTGTATGTTTTTCTATTGTCTTGATCAATGAGTAATTGTTGTGCATATTCAGTTGAATTAGTTTTCATGCTTATACAATTGAATTGGGTTGACAATCTATTAGGCGAACAAGTTAAATCAGTTGGATGGGATTATGTCTTAAACCTGTTCTATAATAATCCTAAATGAGAAATGGTTGTTTTATAGAGGATATTTTCTGGATCATTTTTTTTATTAATGTTGGTAGTATCCAGTAATAATAAACAAAATAAAAGAAAGAGACAGGAAACCAACAATCTAATTATTAACAGATGAACAGCAACAAGTGAGCCATATAAATAAATTTACAGGAAAGATAAAAAATTGTAGGAATGACTCAGTGCTAGTCCAGTTGATTGACTTCAACGAGGGCAGACCAGTAGGCAGACCAGCAGCAAGAAACAGCATGAACGGAACAAGAAACAAGCAGCCCATTGGAAATATATAAATTGTATATATCCTTTTAGAAAAGAGGTTTTGCAAACGACGAAAAAGATAAAAGCTGCTTTGGATCCCAACAACATCATGAATCCAGGAAAGCTCATCCCTCCTCACGTTTGTTTCTAAGAAAGCTCTCTGTTGATGTACACATTGCTGTAACATCACTATGCATATGGCATTTATCTCCTCTGTTGACCATAAATGCCGAGTTACCATATATGTCTGTGCATATTTGGATCAAAATTAAGGACGACAAACAACTTCATAAAATAAAACGTGGATTGGTATTTCATATTTATCGTTAGAATGTCTTGGCCGATGTTGAAGGAGTTAACTGCATAAATTTGCAGCTGCCTATTCTACAAGCCTGAGTCGATGACACCTTGAGCTAAGTAGTTTGTTTTATAACTCTCTCTCTCCTCTAATCTCACTCTAAAATTGAATATACGGGTAACTGTGTGTGGGACCACTAGTTTATCTTCATAGGATATACCATCGAATAACCTACTTAACGGAGCATAATCTCATTGATAGTTGGATAAGTGTTTGGCATTGGTTGATCAGATTCCAGTTATACATGTGAAGGTCTAGTGATTGTGCAGCAACATCAAGGTGAAGAAAACACAGCTTCATCAAAGATTATTTGTTTGTTTTCAATATCTCTCTAGATTGTTTGTTTTACATAGTGTCTTCAGGTACGAACATTAATTAGTTTATAATCAAGGTTTATCGTAATTACTAAACAAGTATGTGCTATATTTTTTGGGGTTGCTTTTTTTGCATTAGAATTATGTATAGCTCTGCTTATTATTACTTTAATTTGATTGTGTATTAACCTTATTTCAATAAGAATAGTTTGAAAAAATAGCATCTTCAAGTCATGTGGAGTCACGAGGTCCAGGTAAGAATAAGAGGAATTGGACTGCTGATGAAGATGCTAAATTGATTGAGACCCTTTTGGAACTAGTTAACTCCGGCACACATAATGGGTTTAAACCAGGATATTTGAATGTCATTGAGCAATCTTTGATAAAGAAGCAGTCGGGCAAAGGAATTAAAGCCAAACCACATATTGAGTCACGAATCAAGGTTTTAAAGAGGGTTTTTTTGCATTTTTCATGACATGCTTAACGGGATTCATACAAGTGGATTTGGATTTGATCATAAAAAAAATTGTTTGACAACAAGCTCTGATGTATGGCAGGGTTACTTACAGTATCTATCAAACTTCATTTATCATTTCGAGGTATTGCATAGCTAAGATCTGATCTCTGTTTAGCTACTTGTATCATAGCTTAGAACCAAGTGTATTGCTTGACAATATTGATTTTACAATGTATTAGACCTGTTTGTTGGATGCATTTGAGAAAAAAGTTTCATGTTGTTAACATGAAATTAAAACTAGTATTTGACATATCACAGTGGACATTATCATCTTTTTCTATTTTTTCTACTTACATTGATTTTGTCGTTCTTTGTGAAGTTTAACATAAATCTGCTATGATTAATTACTTATTTAACATAATTGTTTCTTGTGTTTGACATATTTTTGCATATTGTAATTGTTTGTATTATAGAGCCACAAGGGAGCAGAAAATTTTCGAGATTGATCTTTTCCCTTTTATGAGGACTTGTGCATTATATTTGGAAAGGACCGGGCGACTGGTAGAGAGGCGCATGGCCCAGTTGATGTGATGGAGGAGCTAGAGAGAGAAGAAGGAAACACTGAGCATGAGATATTCTTATATGGATCAGCTGACATGAATACATCCATGTCATCTATGCAACGACCATCTGTGCCTGAGGAGGTTGGGAGCGCGAGGCTGAAGAAAAAAAGTAGGAGTATGGATGAGATGGTAGTTGAAGGGTTGATGAGTGTTGCTTCTCTGATTAGCACAGAGATTAAGGAGGCAACAACTATTTTTGCTCGTGCAATTGGTGTTGACGCCGCAGTACGTGATATAAAAAAGAAGATTTACGAAGACTTGCTAATGTTGCCCGACTTTTTCATAAGTGAGAGGCTCAAAGCCTCGAGTGTCTTAGTTCATGATTCTGATTATATGGACTTATTTTTTAGATTTCCTGAAGTGGGGAGGGCAGAATTAGTTAGAGGGATATTGAGAGGAGATTTTTGAGATATTGAGGGGAGATGATGCATGGTAAATGGAACATATTTTTTGGTTTTTTTTTTTGTTGTCTATGAAACACTTTTGTTACTCTTATCTGTTAAGCTTCAATTTAATTATGTTTTCCATGAAAAAGGTTATTTGGTTAATGATCACATTTTATTTTATTTGTCAAATTTTGAAAATTAGGTGTATTTGTATAAGATTCTCCACATTAAAGAATTATGGTAGAAGGAATATGCACACATTTTGTGGGTTGATAATATTCATTGTGTTGAATGAGTACCATTCATGAAGGATTATGTAGGATATTGATGAACGTATCACATTTCTATTTTTTTTTATTTGTTGTNGTTGAATGAGTACCATTCATGAAGGATTATGTAGGATATTGATGAATGTATCACATTTCTATTTTTTTTTATTTGTTGTTTATTATTGATTTTTATTATTTTTTAGTGAATTTTTTCATTATGTAATTCTTTGTGGCTTTATTTACGACATATTTAATCTAATTTGTCAAATTTTAAAATTAACAGAAATACTCATTATGATAAAAAGTTATTTTGGTTAAATTTCATTTCATTCCAATAGAAATTATTTTATCCAAACTTTGAAATGGAATGGAATGGACTTAATCCTAATTAATTATCGAACATTGGAATGGTAATACACATTCCATTCCATTCCATTCTCATGTTCATTCCATTCATATGTCCATTCCATTCCTACATAAAGGCATTACTGCGTACCAAATACAGCGTTAGAGATTTGATGAAGACTGTTGAACCTAGATTTCATATGCCTTCCCATATCATTGTGATAAGAGATTGTGTGCAATTATATATGATGGAGAAAGAAAAATTGAAACATATATTTGTCTCATCTAGTCAAAGGGTTTGCCTTACTACTGATACATGAACCTCTATTCAAAATCTAACTTGTCTATTCTTAACTGCGCAATTCATTGATAAAGATTGGAAGTTACACAAATAAATAATCAATTTTCTAAAAATTCATAATCATAAAGGTGTGACAATTATAAGGGAAATTAAAGCATGCATGCTAGGACAGGGGATAGCTAGCATATTTACTGTTACAGTGGATAATGCTACTTCTAATGATGTTGCTCTTGATTATTTAAAGAGACGAACTAAGGATGGGAAGAGCATTATCTTAGAAAATGAATTTATGCATGTTAGGTGTTGTGCACACATTTTGAATCTAATTGTTATGGAGGGTTTGAAGAAAGTGAACACATCCATTTTGAAGGTATGAAATGCTGTTAAATATGTGAAGTCTTTTCCTTTAAGGCTTGACAAGTTTAAGTCATGTGTTGAGAGGCATAAAATTGGTGAAAAATGTCTTCTTTGCCTTGATGTTCCAACAAGATGGAACTCTACATATTTGATGCTCAAAGTTGCTGAAGAATACCAAGGTGCATTTGATTTATTGCTAGAAGATGATGGGCAAGTTGTAAGTCAATTAAGTGAGGGGGTGGTTTAGGGCCACCTACATTTGATGATTGGGACATTGCTCGTGTCTTTATGAAGTTTTTGAAACTTTTCTATGAAGTCACTTTGCGCATTTTTGGATCATTGTATACCACATCTAACTTGTTTTTTCAAGAACTTCCTACTGTGTATGAACATTTGCAAGGTTACTGTGAAGATGATGACTATCTTTTAAGTACCATGGCTATGAGAATAAAAAGCAAGTATGATGTATTAGGGTCATTTAGATAATATTAATTTGATGTTATTTGTTGTTGTTGTCCTTGACCCATACTATAAATTGGATGCTTTAGAATTTTGGCTCAATGACAATTATAAGGATGAGGATAAAGCAGTTAAGGCTCAACTATAGTTGAAAAGATCAAAAGGGTTATGCCAACAGTACACTAGATTTAGTGTGGGGTGTGGAGTGGGGTCAAGTGTTGACCATGAGAAAAATGTGTCTTCGGTTCATGAATAAGCAAGTATAAAGCTGGGCAAGATAATGTAAAGAACAAATCAGAGTTGGATCGATATTTGATGGAGGATGTTGAATTAGCTAGTGTCAATTTTGATATTTTAAATTGGTGGAAGGTTCATTCTTCTAAATTCATGATCCTTGCCCAAATAGCTCGCGATGTGTTAGGTATTCTCATTTCTACGGTGGCATCAGAAACAAGTTTTAGCACTGGGGGTCATATTTTAAATCCTTTTTGGAGTTGCCTAGCACCCAAAATAGTTTAGGGTCTCATATGTGCACAAAATTGGCTTTGATCGTCATCTATTTCTTATGACTTTGAAGATGTTTTGGAGGATCCAAAAAGCTACAAACTAAAATTAGGTTTTTATACTTTTATTGTAACTTTTTTATTACTTGTTGATGAGTGCTTCATATCTAATTTTTTTCCTTACTCTATTTTATCTAAAAAATAATTGCTGAGAAAATTGCAATTGATCTTGAGTGAAGAGAGGTAAATTACACTAGTAATAAAGGTGTTATTTAACTTTTACATATTTTTCTTGGTAATTATAAGAATATTTATGTGATATAATTTATAATATTTTTATTGTTGTGGATATTTGGGTTGCTAAAACATCAACTTGTTTTTTGTGCAAGTTATATGATTTGTAGTAATCTATTGGAGTAGTTATGATTTTTGATGTGTTGATATGGTTTAAACCTAAAATAGATGTTATTGTATTTGTGCAACAATTATGATGTATTGATGTTTATGGCTTAGACTTTCTTGTGTTTTATTGTAATTGTTTATCTATTATTAAATTTATTGTATTTTTTTTAGTGTTATTTGTTTATTGTGTTGGTTAATTGGTGTATGTTTCAAAATTGAATTGTTAAAATGATCCAAAAATTAATAACTACAAAACGTGTTCACCCGATTTCCTACCAGACTTTCTACCTGATTAATTTGAATGGAATTCAGACAGGAATACTATAATTGATCGGATAGGTTAGACTAAGAAAAAATTCTTCTATAAAGTATCGAATAGGAAGATAGAAGACTGTAATTCCTATCCGTAAGGTAGGGTGAACGCCCCTAGTCGTAAGAGTAAAGAAGAATAAGGAATTAAAGTAGGGAGTGGAACTGAAACAGATGAAGAAGACGACTCAAGGGAACACTCGAGACGAATGGAAGCGGCAAAATAATTGGGTGTAAACTCCTAGAAGGTAACATATACCCAACAAAGATGCATTTAGTGGCATGGAGATCAAGTTTATCAAAACCAAGACCAAGATTGTGGACATAAAAAACACATCAAAACAACTTAGGTGGTCAAATGGAGAGTTAGGAAACAAAATAGAATCAAGAGAGGCCCCATGTAAAACAGTCAAGGACAATTGATTCAATAATCAAGGCAGCATCACCTAGAGGCGATAGCGAGGTATGCAAGGCTCAGGGAGTAGGCTCGAAATTAAAACGATAAAGACCACCTAATTCAAGCCTAAAACAATTTTATTTGTCTTGAGAACATAAAAGACAGAAAAATGAGGGATAAAAATGTTACAAAATAGTTAAGAGAACAAGTTTTCTTACGAATAGATAGCGAACTAATGAGGAACTGAGAAATATTAGAAGCAAGAGACAAAAATAGAGGAACTAAGCAGCTTAGTACCTAAACCTGAAACCTTTACAGAACTATAGGCAAGAGTAGCACTTCAAGATGAAGCTAGAGGGTGAAAGTTAGACAAGTGACTAGAAGAGCTAGTCATGTGGTCGAAAGCTCCACAATAAACGATCCATAGGCTAGAGGTGGATGAAAATAAACAAGTAGATGTTGTACCTGACTGAAAAAAAGTAGTAGTAAAGGAAGACACGGTTTGTTTTCTGAGATATAAACTATGCATACTCATCCTATGAAATAGTACTGAAATCTGTATCAAGAGATTGATCGGTTCCAAAAGGTAAGGGAGGACATCTTCTTGATAGGAAGCCTAATGAGATGAGACTGATTGTTTACCATGCAAATCTCAATAATAATTCACAATGCGATTACTACGACTACAATGAGTACATTTAGGAATGTCACGACCTCCTCTACCACCACAGCCTCCACGAGAACCAACACGCATTTCACAACCTCTACGAGAACCACCAAAACCACTTTGGAAGACAGCTAATGCTGAACGATCACCACTATGGTCAATACCTGCAGGGGAGATATGATCTGATATGGTAGCATGCTAAAGGAAAGAAAACATGGCAGGAAGATGGAAGCCTTGGCCTTCCTAACATTTCAGAAGTTCTCCTTGAGACTCAAGATACCATGTTCAACACTAAAGTATTGCATGCATAACTCAGAAATACTAGATATTTACCAGTACCAAAATACATGAGTTAACTGATCTCAAGTCTCTTTGGTAGTGTCCAAATAAACCAAGTTAGAACTTATATGAAGCTTAATACTATTCAACATAAGGTGAAATAATATGTGCATCTTCCGATTCCTATTAAGAAAAACCAGAATCACTATCTTTTGGTTTGTCTCCAAACAAATGCTTTTGAAGTCCTTTCCCTTTTAGAAACCTTTGTTCTTTTTTTTTTCTGATCAAACATGATTCCTTCCTTTAATAGTGACAATCTAAACAAAATTCCATGTATCTAAACATAAGGAAAGAAAAGGTAGACAAAACAAATCACAAAAGATTTAAATAAGATCATGACAATTGAACCGTAGCTTAGATCTGGCACGTCTTCTCAACCACACGTACCAGAATCATTACAACAACTATAAGATTGTCATTTTAGCAACAACAGAATGTAATTAAATAACGCAACCAAAATTTCATGAGGTGGGGAGGCAATAAAATACTACTTGACTCACATTACAGTCCATATTGTAATTTCACTTAAAAAAGAGTAGGAGATGGGAATACATTATCTAGTGGAAGACCTACTCACAAAAAAGGAATATTCCCACAATTTCTCTTCAGACATCTTCTCCTGAACTAAAAGCATTGGTAAGGTTTTACAATAATGAATGGAGTTGCTGATCATTTAGCCATGTTAAAGCTCCAATTGACCACCAGGGGACTCAAATGATCATATCTAATCAGTAGAACAACCAGACNCTCCTGAACTAAAAGCATTGGTAAGGTTTTACAATAATGAATGGAGTTGCTGATCATTTAGCCATGTTAAAGTTCCAATTGACCACCAGGGGACTCAAATGATCATATCTAATCAGTAGAACAACCAGACAGAAGTTACATTCCCATCTGAGATAGTTCCAAAGAATCCAAACCATAAATTGCAGCTTGTAGGTCCCTCTTGACCTCGAACTAGTCCATAAAATCATTGCAAATCAAAATTTCAGCAGCGATTCCCTTAAGTATTCATCTCCATCCCGTCAATACAAAAATGAGAAAAATCTCATTCCAGCTAAAAATGCAGCAGCACCAATATACTGAATTGTTACTAGTTCATTGTGTCACATCATGTTTAGCTTCATAGATAGTGACCATGCTGCAACTTATTAATCTTAGCAGAAACATACAAGTAAATCCTAAACTTCAATGATGTTTCCAGATCCCATGCAATTAGCCAGTCAAACACCACATTATAACATCCAATTCTTCCCATCTCGTGGTCTCGAAGTTGAGTGTCATTTATTCTTAGCATTGGCAAAGCTGGAAATAGATCATATAGCTCACCAACACAACGAGTCCCCAAATGAAATAGGAATTCAGTTCCCTTCGGGATGATTGCCAATATAGTATAATGGAAGAGCACCATGGAAAAGTGTTGCATATCTTACCAAATAGCCATAATTTTATGTGATTGGGATGTCCATCCATTCATAGTAGGCATCAATTCTCCATGATGCCATTTGCATATAAGCTGACATTTCTATCTCCGAGCCTTTTTGACATGCTAATAGTCCTTCTTTAACACATACTGCCTTTGATTATGAACTCCACATGTTAATTCAGCCTTCACTCAGTCCTAATCTAGCTTATCTTCCACCTACTCAAGTGACCAAAATGCAAAATCTGCCCATTTGATCGAAATTTAATTCCACATAAATTCCATGACAATGAAGATTCCAGGAGAACAATGTAAACAGTGTAAAAGACAGCATTATTAATTTATGATAATCTGCTAAACCAAGGACAAACCCTTGACATCCTAAAAAGCCCCCTATGCCCAGTCCGTACGGTACAGCTGGAGCACCATACGCCTTCCCAAACCTGCTGAAACCTTCCCCAACATAAGAACCCCATCTCTTGTTTTAACTTTTTCTCTTTATACTGAAGCTCATTGCCGCGTAGCTCACACAACAGGTACACTTACATGGTATTGCTTCCGTCTTCAAAGGTACATTGTCTTTAACCAGCTTTTTCAGGAGTAATTTTATGCATAAACTGCTAAAAGAATAGATATTCTGTGGCGTCTAAAGATACTCAAAAGAATACCAAGCATTCAGCAACCCCCAATCCAGAAACTCTACATGGCGACAATATTTTATGCTCCAAATCACAAACCCACTTCGCAATTAATCAAGAAATCAATTGAATGTGACGACAGTAACCAGATAACACAATTGCAATCGATAATGAAATTAGCAGCATAAGGTAAGGGAATAGAAATCACATACCTTATTTGTAATTGAACCAACCATTATACCGCTGCTACCACTTTCCTTCTTACCCTTATTCTTGAATTTGGACGCCTTCTTCTTCTTCTTCAACTTGCTCAAAATTGCCAAGGTTTCATCCTTCCATTTGGGTGTCTTCTTCTTCCTATTTTTCTTGCTTTTAATCTCCAGTAGGATATCAGCCAAAGCCGGAACGTTTTCACCATAATACTCATTAGCATGACCATTATCATCATCCTCGTCTTCTTCTTCGTTCTCATCGTCGTCATCATCTACCCTCTCCACCTGCGGCGCCACCGCAAAAATCTCAACTATCGACCTCTTCTTGGGCGCCTTAGCCTTCGATTTCGCCCTCGTCTTCACTTTCATCTGCTTCTTACTCTCCTCCCTCGCCCTATGAGAAAGAGAACCACCCACATGCGCATTCATAACCTTCACTGTCGCTGCCTTAAAAACACGCCGAACCGGACAAATCAACTCCAATTTCCTGCCGTCTGAACCCAAAGCCTTCTCCGATGACTCTACAGCCCCCTCAATTGTTTCATCTTCACCTTTTCTATCTTCCACAACGCTTTCATTTTGGGTTGATTTGGATGCCTCTCCTTGGACCACCTTGAACTCATCTTTGTCAACACAGCTGAATCTCACAAGGTCGACCTCGTCGCGCCACCAGTTGAACTTCTTGACCGTGATCGGAGGTAGTAATGCCTCCACAACTTCTTTGTTTGCCTCAGAAAACGGCCAGCACTTCGCAACATCCACAGTCCTCATCTTGGAAGCATACTCTCTGAAACATCATCTAAGAGCTATAGATTCAAACACAAAACGATCAAAAACAGCAGAAACTAGCTCTACCAAATAATTTACCGGATGGAGAAGCCCTCAAACGCCAACGCCATCGTTTCTTCAACTGGACCGGAAGAGAGAGAGTACGGAGGTGTAGATTACTACAGTTTTTCTACGGTTGAAATTTCACTGTTTTAGAGAGAAACTGATAAACTAGAAAAAAAATACCGTCTTAGATATGCATCTACAGATAAGGATAGAGAGATATTACAAACTTAACTCATCGGCAACAAGATTGAAGCAGATGCATCTGGTATTTTAGAGAGAGAAAGTAGAGAGACACCCGCATAAACACAAACCCATCAGCTAGACCAAATTCAGTTAGAAACCCACGTATATTAATACACATCTAAATTAATTTATGCATACGGAAAGAGAAAGATTTTAGAACTGACCCATGCAGATAGATGGGAGAGAGAGAGAGGGGATGAGAAATCAGAATGCGAGAAGAGCTGCTTCTTCGACGGTGGGAAGGAGAGTTTTAGAGAGAGAGAGAGAGAGAGCTTTCTTTCGTTTTCCCGCTCGATGAGTGTGAGGTGAGGTGTGTGATGGGTCAGTAACCATTTTTCAGCTCTTCCTTTTGGCCACCTATTTATGACTGACAACGACCTATGAGAGCGCAACCGAACCGAAAAAAGTAGAAGGGAGAGAATACGTAATATATTTTAGGAAAAATTTTAGTCTCATCTCTTTTAATTTATTGCACCTCAAGAATTCTCCTTCCGCTATTTTTTAAATCTTCAATAATACTCTCAAGCCAAATTAAAAATATCAATTAAAATACAATTTTAAAAAATTATTCATAATATACTTTAAAAAAATCTCCATTCGCGAAAAGCATATACTTTGAAAAAAACTTCATTCATGATAGGTATATTTTCAATGAGATTTTATATTTTTTAAATTTTTTGGACCAATTAAAATTTGATTTAAACTAATTAAATTTTTTTTTTATGTATCAAAATTCAAATCGAGTAAATATTATATTTTTTATGTATTAAAATTTGAGCCAATTAAAATTCTATTTGATCCAATTAAAAATAATTTTTAATCAGTTCAAATCAAATTTTAATCAACTCGTATTGAATCTTAATCAACCCCGAATTTTGATACATAAAAAAATATAAATTTTAATCTAATCAAATATTACTACATAAAAAATAAATTTTAATCTACTTGAATAGAATTTTAATTAACACGAATTTTAATAATTAAAAATATAAAAATTTTAATCAATTTGAAGTGAATTTTAATTGGCGCTAACAATTCGAGTAGAGTTCAAATCGACTTGAATTGTAATAAGTAAAAACTTATTTTAATAGGCTTGAATTTTAATATGTAAAAAAATAAAATTTAATTAACTCAAATTAAATTTTAATTGACTCAAATTTTAATATATAGAACAAAAAATTTTAATCAACTCTAATTTTATGTAGAAAGATTATTTGTGGTTTATATATGAGCACTTTTGTATTTTTGTTTGAAATGGTGGTTTAAAGACAAAGGGTGTCAATGATGTTGAAATATAAATTATAAAAAGTGTCACTAATGTTTTGGATAATAGAGAGAGGATATTTCAAGATATAATAAACTAGAAGGTGTATAACTAATTTAATTTATTATTTTATCAATTATAATTATTAAATAGATAATAGATTTCAATAAATATTAAGACTCTTCATTACATCAATAATAGTAATTGATCATGTTAACTAATCAAATTAATATTTAAAATCCAAATAGCATTACTTTTTAAATAATATTCTTGGGACACTTAATTTACTGATTTAATGATATAATTTTAAAATAATTATTATATTAACATCAAATTTCAAAGTTTAATGAGATCTATGATTAATCTAAAAATTATAATGAAATAAATCAAAAAATTAAATTAGATTATTTTAGAGAGTATTACATTAAGACCTTTAAGGTTTATCAATTCATCATTCAGACCCTCTAATATTTAAAATATTATACATTGTTGGAGTATAGATAGTCTAGGTTTATTAGGATTTCTCTTTCCTAGGTTTATTAGGATTTCTTTTCCCTTTAGGATTTCTTTTCCCTTTTTTACCCTTACTATGATTTTTATATTTTGCCTATATATACGGGGTTTTACTCTTAATTTGAGTATCTCCTTTTACTCACAATTATTTCAAGTTGGTATCAGAGCAAGGTTAGGGTTTGGGGTAGGGTTAGTGTATGGCTCTACCAGCCATACCGCCGAAACCACCCTGGCCATCAACTGCCTGAAAGTTGAATAGGAGAGGTTAAAGTGACGGCGCCGTCGCTGTCCGCCTTGATCAAGCCGTCGCTTCGTCTTGGCCCTCGTTTTTGCCCAATCTCTTCCGTTCAATTTTAGGCCTTAGTCTTGTACATTCTGTTGATCTGCCCTTGATGCAGTAGATCACTTATTTATATATTTTGGATTTCTGGGCACCGTGACTTGATTATTTGGGAGCTTTTTGGACCTTCCCTATTTGTCGCTACTGTTCGACTGAAGGTATATTGTTCTCCCTTATTTTATTCCTCTATTTNAGGGAATAGAAATCACATACCTTATTTGTAATTGAACCAACCATTATACCGCTGCTACCACTTTCCTTCTTACCCTTATTCTTGAATTTGGACGCCTTCTTCTTCTTCTTCAACTTGCTCAAAATTGCCAAGGTTTCATCCTTCCATTTGGGTGTCTTCTTCTTCCTATTTTTCTTGCTTTTAATCTCCAGTAGGATATCAGCCAAAGCCGGAACGTTTTCACCATAATACTCATTAGCATGACCATTATCATCATCCTCGTCTTCTTCTTCGTTCTCATCGTCGTCATCATCTACCCTCTCCACCTGCGGCGCCACCGCAAAAATCTCAACTATCGACCTCTTCTTGGGCGCCTTAGCCTTCGATTTCGCCTTCGTCTTCACTTTCATCTGCTTCTTACTCTCCTCCCTCGCCCTATGAGAAAGACAACCACCCACATGCGCATTCATAACCTTCACTGTCGCTGCCTTAAAAACACGACGAACCGGACAAATCAACTCCAATTTCCTGCCGTCTGAACCCAAAGCCTTCTCCGATGACTCTACAGCCCCCTCAATTGTTTCATCTTCACCTTTTCTATCTTCCACAACGCTTTCATTTTGGGTTGATTTGGATGCCTCTCCTTGGACCACCTTGAACTCATCTTTGTCAACACAGCTGAATCTCACAAGGTCGACCTCGTCGCGCCACCAGTTGAACTTCTTGACCGTGATCGGAGGTAGTAATGCCTCCACAACTTCTTTGTTTGCCTCAGAAAACGGCCAGCACTTCGCAACATCCACAGTCCTCATCTTGGAAGCATACTCTCTGAAACATCATCTAAGAGCTATAGATTCAAACACAAAACGATCAAAAACAGCAGAAACTAGCTCTACCAAATAATTTACCGGATGGAGAAGCCCTCAAACGCCAACGCCATCGTTTCTTCAACTGGACCGGAAGAGAGAGAGTACGGAGGTGTAGATTACTACAGTTTTTCTACGGTTGAAATTTCACTGTTTTAGAGAGAAACTGATAAACTAGAAAAAAAATACCGTCTTAGATATGCATCTACAGATAAGGATAGAGAGATATTACAAACTTAACTCATCGGCAACAAGATTGAAGCAGATGCATCTGGTATTTTAGAGAGAGAAAGTAGAGAGACACCCGCATAAACACAAACCCATCAGCTAGACCAAATTCAGTTAGAAACCCACGTATATTAATACACATCTAAATTAATTTATGCATACGGAAAGAGAAAGATTTTAGAACTGACCCATGCAGATAGATGGGAGAGAGAGAGAGGGGATGAGAAATCAGAATGCGAGAAGAGCTGCTTCTTCGACGGTGGGAAGGAGAGTTTTAGAGAGAGAGAGAGAGAGAGCTTTCTTTCGTTTTCCCGCTCGATGAGTGTGAGGTGAGGTGTGTGATGGGTCAGTAACCATTTTTCAGCTCTTCCTTTTGGCCACCTATTTATGACTGACAACGACCTATGAGAGCGCAACCGAACCGAAAAAAGTAGAAGGGAGAGAATACGTAATATATTTTAGGAAAAATTTTAGTCTCATCTCTTTTAATTTATTGCACCTCAAGAATTCTCCTTCCGCTAGTTTTTTAAATCTTCAATAATACTCTCAAGTCAAATTAAAAATATCAATTAAAATACAATTTTAAAAAATTATTCATAATATACTTTAAAAAAATCTCCATTCGCGAAAAGCATATACTTTGAAAAAAACTTCATTCATGATAGGTATATTTTCAATGAGAT